>AFAN01000172.1:0-47966 GCA_000218505.1 Schrenkiella parvula
TGGTTAGTTAAATATTTAAAATTAAACTTAAATCATTTAATCCATGTAATAATAACTAATTAAATTTTAAAATAATTAAAATTATTCAGGTTTAATCGAGATAAATATATTGATTGAACGATTGAAAGTAATTTCATTAAGCTAATAAATAAATTAAATATTTATTAGTTTCATATATTTTAAATTTACCAAACATTATTTAATATATATTAAAATAAATAAAGTCATTAATTAAAATATAACACGAACAAACAACTTTTAGAAAATGAAAACTTAATTTGTACTAAAATTTAACTAAACCCCTATATATTTATATTTTTTTACAACAACCTAAACATATTATAATTGAAAATATATTAAACCAAATCGGACAAAAATTACAAATATTTATTTTTACTGTCGTATTTTTATTTTTAAAACATGTAATGCTAAAATGTTATAAAAATAAAAAACCAAGACAATATTGATCATATTTTTAAAACAAATATAGTCATTAAATAAAAAATAATATAAACAAATTGTTATTTTAGCAGATGAAAACTGAATTTTTACTAAAATTAAACTAAATCTAAAATATAATGAAAAATATATTAAACGAAATCAGAAATTTTTATATTATTATTTTTATTGTCTTATTTTTATTTTTAAAACGCATAAAACTAAAATATTATAAAAATAATATATATTTAAAAAATATTATCTCTGTACATGGCGAAGGAAGCCTGCTAGTTATTAATATATAAAGGTTCGAGTTTTAACACGGCTAAAGAGAAAATTTGATATTTTATTAGATGAAAGTGTTGAAAAATACAAGGCTGTAATGGAACCTTATATATATATATATTTGTCCTACCAGCTATAACCTTCTAGGGTTGACATTAACAACAAAATAATTGAGATTACAAAAGATCAAAGAAATAAATGAGAGTGTGACAATCAACTCAAATACAAGCATATTATCTCGTTAATTGATTAGTAGAACAATAAATAACTGATTAGTTTAAAATGATAGTATTTGAAATTCAAATAGTTATCTTACTCACCTTGTAGACGCGGCTGGCTTCTGCCGGAAAAGGAAAGCTTGACTTGTGGGCTCTTGATATTTTGACCTTCTTAGGACCGTTGATCTTCAATGGTGATGATCAAGACTTGGCTTTGGGCTTTATTGGGTATCAAGGGTCAGCCATCTTGATTTGTAGCGCCTTGTTCGATTTTTGGTGAGTCTTAACCATCTTCTATTTTTGTACGGTACAGGGCCAAAGTGGCTCGACCAAAATGATTTTTAGGGTTATTGGTCGATGAAGATCAGCTTTTGGGTCAATAATTGTACCAGCTGCTTCAAGGTTGAATTCGTCCATGGGATGTGCCTGGTTGGCCGATTTGGCCGGTTTGAGCTGGTCGAGGATTTGTCTTATGCTTTGATTGTATTTGTGGTGCAGAATCCTTGCCTTTTGGCGTGTCATAGCTCCTTCGAATGTTATGGACATTTCTTGTTCAAGACCTTGGTTTGATCCTTTGTTGGTTTGGTCTGGTTCATCTTGAATGTCCTTATCATCTGGGAATGGAGAAGATATAGTTGGACGAGCTTGATGGTCCATCATCACGATTTTATTATTATGTTATGCAACAAGGAGGAGTTGCATTAACCCTGAATAACAAGTACACCCATTTGCCTGGCATTGTTGTTGTAGGACTACATTTCCGAGAAGAAATGTGGAGAGAGTTATCTCTATCATATCATAATCGCTTACATTTTTTCGAGATAGCATCATTTAGAAGTGATTCTAAACGAATTAAATTCACTAATATTTTTGTAATCCTGAAACCGGTGGTGTATCCACTCATGTTTGACTTTTGGTATGATCAAACCTTTTTTCAAGTTCAAGCTTCGCCAAATTCCACATAATAATTGTACTAAAAATATAACAGTTAATCTAAATTTTTATTAGATATCAATTGAATAAATAAAAAAATTTAAGAACCTAATATAAATTAAAATTTTGCATATAATAAAAACAGAAATTTAAAAACTGAATTTAAAGTGATTGAGGAGGCAGCACCTAACATAAATTCAAGGAGAAGACATAATCTTCCACTCCATAAACATTTGATTAAGGAGGAGGTTAAAACCATCATCCGTAAATATGATCAAGGAGGAAGCATAAACTTTCACTCCATAAGTATGATCCGAGGAGACATAGTCTACCATGTGATCATAATCATGAAGGCATAACCTACCATAGCGATCTGTTCGGAGAAAGCAGCGCCTATTATTCTGAAACAACATATAAACGAAGAAGGCAGAACATATATCTTTCTGTAAATAATATAGATATGAACTCAAAATAAATCAAACATAAATTAAAATCACATTTCCAGTATAAGAGCGGTCATGCTGATAACAAGTTATGTAATTATAATAAATTAAGATAGATAAATAGAGATCGATAAGTATATATATAAGGAAAAATTCCAAAAATCATCAACTACATAATTTCAGCCAAAAAAACCTCCAACTTCTTCATCAGCCAAAAAAAACTCTAATATTTATTGACTAATCATTTTAATCCTCAATTTGTATTGATCAAGCCGTTTTAGTCCTAATAAAAGTCAACTACTATGTTGGGACTAAAATAGTTTGGTCAACAAAAGTTGGACCTTTTTTTACTTATATTCATTTTCTTTTGTCAACTATCCAAATTGTTTTCTTTCATAGTTTTCAAACATAATTAAGTTTTTGGAAAATTAACATCGCCAATCTTTTTTATAATTCATTATATAATCATACAAAAGACTGGATATGGTATTGTGTGTGTAATCTACAATATATATTATTATACTCTTTAGACATGTGTCATCTTCTCATAATCTTTTTTTCTTCTTCTTTATTTTGGGTTCGCTAGTTCTCATATTCAATGTTTTTTCTTAGTGCCATAATTTATGTTGTTCAATTTGAGTTCGCTAATTCCCATACTCAGTATTTTTCATGTAGGGTTCAAATTTCTATTGTTATATGTTCTTTGTCAGTGCCATATTTTAGCTTTTTAATTTGGGTTTGCTAGTACTATATAAACTTGCAGATAATAAAATGACATCTTCTATTATACTATTTACTATGGTTATACAATTTTGTTTACTAAAAGAAATACAAACCTCCCTCCCTCTCTTCGACCAGTGCTTTGGTTCTTACTCCATGCTCTTGTCGTTAACTATGAAGTTAAAACATTTTCAGTATAGCATACATCCATCTTGTATGTTTAGTCTGATTCCATTTAAGAACTACTGATATCCGTTAGCGTCTATGTTACTGTATAACCATCTATGTATCTTTTTTAATAATTATGTGATAGTATAACGGTCTATGTAACTTCTTAATCTAATGTATCGCTCATGTTCTGGACTATACTATTATTACTATGCGTTATTTGTGATATAGTCAGTAATCAGTAGAAAGTGTTTCCAAATTTCAAGCCATACAACACATATAAAAATAAGATAATAAAATAGAACACATTTTTACCTTTTTGAAGAGACTCTCTCTCTCTTCTCTCTCTTCAATCCTTCACAGAGAGAGCTTCTTCAATAGATTTTTGTTGCCGGCAAAGTCCGGTTTGTTTTTCCGGCTATGTACCTCCAGCTCAAGACGACTGTGGGACGAGGACAAGGGCAGTAGGACGGATCGAATGATTAACTAAGCGTTTTATGGTCAAAATTATGGATTAAGTCAGTCGCAAGAAGATTTAACCAAAGGAAAAAGGGAAAGATCTGAGCTGCATTGAGCTGACCGACGAGCTGAAGCTAACTGGGTGATCGACCGGCAGCTCGACCCCAGCTAGGTGGAGTGATGGATAGCTAGGCCAGCTGGGTAAGCTACCAAGCTAGCTAGCTGAATAAGTTTGACCACACACAAACCAACCGTGTGGGAGCGGTTGCGGAAAGTTACCCGCGTAGGGGTACACGCCCGTTCGAACAGTTGCATTGTTCGAGGGACGGTTGTCGACCCAAATGCTTATAAATTAAGCCTTAGGGTCGAGAGAAAGGGGTAATTTTTCGCTAAGGCAAAAGCCACACAAAGACCGAGAGAAACTTTCGAAAAGGATCACAAGCGATAAATACGAGCGGGTAAATCAATCAGACGACTCGACCAGAAGGAAGAGTGTCGATGGAACCTTCCGGGGCAAAGGAGAAAGAAAGGACTGTCGGCACAAAGGAAAGTTCGGCAAAGGTGAGTTCTGCCATGGGTTAACCACGTGAATCATGGCAGTCGTAAACCGACCGGATCATGAGTCATGGGCTACCTAGGGTTGAATCTCTCTCTCCTCTTTCTTCACGTACTTTACGATGTCACGGGTAACTTAGATCCGGAAGGATCGGAGTCTTGGTCGGACTAAGTTCGGCCGTAGCCTAAGAGAACGATTTAGGCGGGTAAAACGGATTTAGAGGGGATGCGGGCATGTTGCATGTTACATAAGCATCGTAGCAGGTGTTTGCAAGTAAACCAAGGGTTACTTACGCTTTTGATTGCAGGATCCGAAGATGATCATGGGGAATACATGGCTTAAATGCACGAGACATGGTGATAGGATGTCAGATGGTGTGATGGTCTGGATGTTGGATCGTACAATGTATTAGCCTATAGTGCAAGACTCTATTCTTTGTAACGGATCCTATTTACTATAAATAAAAGAAATCCAGATTTTTTTGTCTTTAGTTATCGCATATTGACTCTAATAGAAATAAATCTCAGAATAAGTAAAACTCAAAAAAATTATAAGGATAAAACGCCTAAGGAAATGGATTGTGTTCTCGGCTCACACCGTGGGTCGAGGTGTGGTAACCTCTCCGGCTTAGTAGCCGGGTTGGAATGCTACAGTGACCGTCCCTACAAAAAATTGAATCGATTAAATGTTGATACTGTGGACATGTGTAATAATAGATACTGTTGATGTTATTTTTTATCTCATATGAGTTTTCTTCATGTGCACAGGTAATTTTGTCCAAAAATATTGTCCATCAGTACCTAGTTTATTTTATTTATCATATGGTTATAAGTTTTGTTATTATAGTCACTAGGCTAATTGACCTAAATTTATCACAAATTTTAAGAAATATATCATTTTCATGATATCACTTTTCCAAATTACTATTAATTGATGTCATTTTTTTGTCAACGTGTTCCATATATTAAATCAAATTTAGCCGGTAGGAAAGATATTCAGATGAATATTTTCTATCGGCTCAATATGACTTACATAAGAAAAATTGAGATCTCTTATACAGGCGCTTTTAGCAAGCGTATCCGCACGAGCATTATACCGACGAGGTATTAGGTGAAGGTTACAAATCTCAAAGAAATTCCTAAGCCTATAAAATTCATCTAGTTCCGATTTAAAGAGGGCCAATCGAGGGGGTTCTTCAATCATCCTTATGAGGTCCGAGCAATTTGTCTCAAGCCGGACAGTTGTGATATGCATGTCCCGGATACATGTCATGGTCCATAGAAGTCCCTCCATCTCTGCATGTAGCACCGACAAGCTCTGTCTACGTGCCCTGGCTCCGGAAGTACACTTGTCCTCAGTGTCTCTTAGATACCATCCGAGGCCACTGACCGGCGCATGATCAATCCATGAGGCGTCGATCTGGTAGACGGTTTGGCGACTTGATCTTCTTCTTCTTCTTCATTCTATTTTAGATTTGATATAAACCAAATCTCCACTTCCAGCATTTTGGTGAGGCTCATGTCGAAAGTGTCGATCATTGGTTTCACCTTATGTGTAATTGCCATCATATCTCCTTGCATGAGCCATCATATGTTAGGGAGGTATCGCGCATTCTGGTTTTGCGGAGATGTCTTCTTGTTCCTTGGGTCAGGGAATGTTTCAAGGCTAATTGGAGCCTCTCTGCTTACGATCAGGTGTTTTGTATCCAACTGTTTTGAATAGGAGGAGTTCTTGGATGACTGAGATTGTTGATTAGTTGTATGTTCCCTAACATACCGCTCAGAGTTGTTTAAAGACATGTGTCTAGCCTCCTCACGTAGTTCCAGTCGCTATTTACGTTGTTGGACGTTCAGCATGGGACAGGACCTCTCTTAATGGGATAAAAAACCGCAGTTAAAACACCAACGGTACAGTTTCTCGTATTTCATTTTGATATGCAGCACTTCACCCATTGGAAGCCTCGCTTTTCCTTCAAAAATTACGGGAATGTCCGCGTTTAGGGTGACTCTAACCTTTGCGGCATCCGCATCAACTGCCCGAACTTCACCCAAGGTAGCTCCTATTCCCGAGAATATTTCTGTCATCCAGAAATGAGTAGGTATGCCATATACTTTAATCCAGAGAGTCATCGTATTCAGAAAGTCATCTCCTACGTGTGGGATCCATCTCTCGAGAGAGAACGTCCACTTGTTGAAATGGCAGGGCCTTTTTGTGAAGACTCTCTGGAGATCTTCCTCCGAATTAAAGTTGAACTGAAACTGTGAGTTACCAAGGTCTAAACCACGAACCCGGCCTTTCACATCCCATATATTCGCTTTTGGCATGAAAGCAAAGAGAATTTCAGTGCTTCTGCCTTCTTTGTTGAACATTTTCCCCATTGTGGTTAAACCGGGCTATGAGTCTATTGTTGTCCACTTGGGGAAAAATACTAATATCATCGTCATTTGGGCCTGTTGAGAGGAGACTAATTAGTCCCTATGCATGCCATTTCCAATGAACTTCAAAACTGAATTTAGTAATCCTGAACAAGAATCAGTCAAAAATTAAATCAATCACAGACTCTAAATCACAAAGAGAAACTTCACAACCTAACTAAAAGGCCCAAATGAGGGAAAGTGAAGATGTGAGTCTCATGTGATAAAAGATTCATGCAAAACGATGATCGGAATTTTTAAGCCACCAAAATAAGTTCTAGAAATTTTAATCAATCCCGTAACATAATCTGAATCAGAACGTTTCCAATGAACTTGAAAACTCTGAATCTACTGATCCTGAGCAAGAATCAATCAAAAATTAACTCAATCACAAATTCTAAATCACAAAGAGAAACTTCAGAACCTAACTAAAATGCCCAAATGAGGGAATGTGACTCTCATGTGATAAAAGATTCATGCAAAACGGTGAGCCAAACAATTCCTAAAATAGAAAACCCGGTTTGACAATTCCGATGAGAATCAGAAAAGTTTGAAGACCTGTGAAAGAACGGGAGAGAAAGAACAAAGAAAATTCCGAGCAAAGTCACCTAAAAACAAACAACAAAAAGGACTAAATTAAGAAAGAAACTAGAACCGGTATAAACCGGAATAAAATTGTGATAAGACGGAAAATAAAACTTCACTTTTTTCTCCGAACGGTCTGGAAGAATTAAGGGAGAAAAAGTCAGTCACAACTACGAGACCTCCTCTTCAAAAATCGGTATGTGAGTCGGTAAAACTTTTTATTTCAAAAGTAATAATATATATTTATTAATGGATAAGCATTGTTTTTCCTCTAGTTATATGAACAATGAACAATTCGTGGGCCGGTCCCTCCCCGTGCGTATAAGCCCGTTTCAACTTCACAACCAGAAACGACAAAATTAAAAAAATAATAATAATAACAAAGATAATAATTTTTTCAAAGGAAAGAGAAAAACAAAAACAAAATTTCCTTCTCTGTTAGCTCAAAGATCAACCATGGAAGCTACCGCCCTAAGCTCTGCGGCAACCATCGTCTCCTCCTCATCTCCGTCGCTTTCCATCTTCTCTCCGAAGAAGAGAAAATACTCATCTTCGCCGAGAATCGTCCGGCTTTCGAAGAGTAAACCTATACAGAATTTGCTATTCCATTGTTTCCCATCGTGTTTTGTTTTGGAACGTATCTTAACCTTATTTTGCTTCTTATCTGTTTTTGAATTCAGAGGAAGACAAAGATTATGATCCGAAACCCGAATCGAACTCATCTAATCTCGTGCCTCTATTTCAAAATCGAACTCTCTCGAATGTAAATCAATCTCTCTTGATCTTGTTTGATCTTGATTATTGTTTACTGTTTGTGAAAAATTCGTATTGTTGTTCTCGAGAGTATTAGATCATTTCGTTGAAAATTCAATTTTTTTAGGATGAGGCCATGGGATTGGTCTTAAACGCAGCCTCGGTTAGAGGCTGGATTACTGGTTCCGGGATGGAAGGGCCGTCTCTTTCGGCCAAGGCCGATACGGAGACGGTTTCAACATTTCCTTGGTCACTGTTCACGAAATCGCCTCGTAGGCGTATGCGTGTTGCCTTCACTTGCAACGTTTGTGGCCAGAGAACTACACGAGCCATAAATGCACATGCTTACACTGACGGTACCGTCTTCGTGCAGGTAATTTGCCCTTTGTCGTGAAAAATGACAATTATAAGTAGTCGGTTTTAGCCCGTATCAGTAGCTCAACTGGAGTAGCATTAGCAGCGCGGAGAGACTAGTTTAACTCTAGTCTAGTCCCCGGTCCGAAAAGATGATGGACCTAGGCCCCGGAACTTCGTGGTTAGGAAATAGGGATAAAATTAGTCATTTTCTGGTCTGAGGAAATGTTCTTGTTTGGTAATGCAGTGTTGCGGATGCAATGTGTTCCATAAGCTGGTGGATAATCTAAACTTGTTTCATGAGGTGAAGTATTATGTGAGCTCGAGCTTGAACTACAGAGATGCAAAGTGGGATGTTGGGGGATTCAATCTCTTCGATATGGATGACAATAATGATGATGGCGGTGGCGGTGACGGCAGCAATGACCTCTTCCCTTTGTAAAGAGGTTTGAACTAGTGGTCAGTACTTTGTACAATTGTGTGTTATATATCTGTATATAGCTAGTTTTATCCTACCATCTTAGCACGAATAAAACGTTTCATCTCTTCTGAAGTATCTCAGTTCCCATTGATAATAAATTGGTCATGTATATAACATATAGTCCATGTTCTGAATTTCTCGGGAGTGTAGATTTGTTTTCGAGGCTGCTTCGTTGTTATTCCGATTTGGGATTTACTTCTTTGTTTACACACTGTATTGGAGTAACTGGATACTGTTTTCAGCTAGAGAAATCGATTGATATTCGGTGATAGGGAGCTCTAGTTTGTTATGAGGTTTGATTTCTGATCATAAAACTTACCAGTTACAATTTTGGTCAAGTCTAGAAAGAGCGTCATTGTGTGGATTTAAACATTTTGTTTCAAGATTAGATAAACTACAAAGACGTTTCCATGTTGTGTTTAGACTTTTTGTTCTGAAGGTGTTTGAGGGGGTTTTAAGTTGGGTTGGAGAATTGTTCATGTAGCTGTAATCTCGGTCCAGTTCTATGAGAACCCAACCGTCGTTTGGTCTGCTCCTCTTATACTATTCGGAAGATACGTTGTTAGGTAAGTTCCGAATAGTAACACCCATCTTCCGAATGGTACGGAATATAAAGAAAGGAGCAGACCAAAAAAGGTACATTTGCCATAGATGAATCATTTTTGGTTGTTGGTTATAACATAAAATAAATAAATTTTGATCATACAAATATGAGACCATAAGTTGTTGCTTACACCTATAAATTTACAGGGACGATCTTGAACTATATAACCTTGAAATGGTGTCCCCCCTTGGGGGCTATGACAAGACTACACATGCTATTAAACAAAAAAACAAAATAAGCATCGACATGTATTTAGAACCTGTCCATTTTGGTTCACTAGTTTTGACCTAACTGCAAGCTTGAAATATGGTGTCCCTCCAGGGGCTAATGATAAGACTAAACCTGTGCATTTTGGTTCACTAGTTTTGAGCTAACTGGACTTATGGAGATCCCATATCTGACGTTGGAGTTGTTGCTCTGATCATAAGGCTTTGGATAAAGGCTATCATCTACACACAAAAAAAAACAGAAAAGATATATTTCTATCTATTATTAGTAATCAAAGAAACCAGTTAATATCATATTTGCATTTCATATACAAAATTCTCTATAAATATAACAAATTTAACAAAATTCTCAATTTTTAAAATTAATATATTATATATAAATTCAACTTCTTATAACTCTAAAATCGCATACAAAACATTTCTAGTTTTTACAAAGAACAAAAATAAAACAACAAAAAAAACCCTAAACGTGCATTGCCGTGTAGGACTTTTAAAGTTAGAATAGCAAACAACATTTCTAAATTCTATTAACATCCGTTTGGTAAAAAGTATAAATTATTACCAATTCAGACTTAGTCAAATGTTTTGTATGTATATTTTTCTGAAAACCAAGTATGCTTATGGAAATGCCCAAATAATTGGTAATATTTCATGAGATTTTAGGTAACAATTATATGTTTGTAGAAATCTAAAACAACACAGTTTGTGAAACCAAAGAAGTATGAAAAAAATTAAAATAAAAATACGCACACAATCATTTATGTAATGTCATGGTAACTAATTTTAGTAAATTCCAAAATGAGGAAAGGGAAAAGAAAGAAAGTTACCATAGTAAACCCTGCGCACATAACACTGAACCCTGGGAAACTAAATGGGGCTCTTTCAGATAGAAACCAATCTACAAGAAAAAAAATATATATATTATTGTGTTATTAGCAAGTTTTCTCAGTTAAAAAAGTATTTTTATTTGATAAGTTTCAGAAAATAGTGAACCTGTTAGAGGTGAAAATAACAGCGGAGAAATGACGTTAGCAAGGGAACATATACTTGAAATAATCCCTTGGGCCTTCCCCTGAAAAGATTAAGGACTGTTTATGTAAAATTGACTCCAAACTAAGCTCACAAAACAATATAATTAATAAGGTTTGATTTCATATAAATACCAATTCTCTTTTTTTTCTTGGAAATAATTTCTTCTTATCCATCTTACACCACAAGTGTTATGGTTTAGATTATTGTCAAAGAATACTAGAACATTCACACTTGATGCAAAAATTTCTTGGCTAATTTTTTGATGATTTTATAAAATTTTACTATTTTAGACACATGTGATTTTTGTTCTCTAATATGTTATTTTTTAGGTTAAAAAGTCTAAATTATTACATAGATGTTAGAGTTTAGGATTTCGTGTTTAAAATTAGTTATTTAAGAAGTCCATTTCATACATTAGGTATACAGAAAAAATGTTATGAAAAATATTTATAATATATATATAAAAATTAGTTTTTTCATCTGTCGGTAACAATTCAGTGCTATTCACCTAATTAGATGTCCATCGATTGCCATTTATTCAATTTGTCATTAATTTTTTTTGTCATTTATCATATTAACTCAAAAACTACTGAAACTTCTTATAAGCGAGAAGTTAGTTACCTGTTCATATGCTGACACTTGTTTGGAGACAATGCTCCTCATCTGCAAAATTAGATTACTAATTTACCAAAAAATTCAAGATATAGTTGAATTAGAAACTCAAAAAATTGATATGTAAAATGGAAACTTACACATGACTGAGAAAATATAGAGACAAGTGAAAACATGGCCGCCACATACGGAACCTGTAAGTTTCAAACTCTTTAGCCAAGATATAGAGGCAGTTCTTGTAAAAAAAATGTCAAATTATATGACAAAGACTAGGAACCATTTAAAAGAAAAAGTTGAAAGCATTTTGTTGAAAGGTTAGACTTAATACCCACGAGGACCATGCCACGCTGAGAAGGAACATCTGCACAATTGGAGATAGAAACATATGAGAAAGAAAGACATAACAAAACAAAGAACTGAAGTCTTGTTAAGTCTTACAGATTTTTAACTCAAAATCAATTAGTATTGAATAAAAGAGTCTATATTCTTTATATATATTTACTCTATTCATTTTATAATATAAGATATTGTGGCTAAAACAAAATATAAAATATAATTGGGAACATAATTTTCAATAAACTCAAACTATATTTAAATACGTGAAAATATTTTATATTTTGAAACAACATATATTTTTTTAAACATGTTACATTTTGAAACGGGTAGAGTATTTTACGTCTCTTCTAACATCGTATGTGAGATTTTAACAAATCTATAAAAAAAATTGAAGAAAATGTAATGACCATAGATAGGAAAAACTACTTACATGGGAAAAACCGAAGAAAAGACCAATTGAGAGCAGTTTCTCCTCTTTTAAAGCAGGAATTAAAATGGGCATGAAGAACAACTGTGAAATTGATTTTTGTTTGTAAGTTAAGTAATGGGATAAAGTTAATGTTCCATAAGCCTTACAGAAGTAAGCATACTAGTTGATATATACCTGTGAAACAGACCCGGCAACGCCAAATATGATCATCAAGTTTGCAAATTGGTCCTTGTTAAAGTGAAACTTGGCCTTTAAATAGTACTGTGTGAAGCAATTGACAAAACGCAAATATGTTAATTTTTATAAAAGCAAATATGAGAATTAGATTATATATATATATATATATATATATTATAGTTTTCTGGAGATACGTCATACAATAATATCTTCAAATTACATTGTCCTTTACCAATATTTTTAAGAAACAAATTAAAACCATGTTTCGGTGTTATTTATCTGACAAATAAATCTTAAATGAAACAAAATTTATTATTGCACCTAATGAGAAAATTGGGTGTCTTATTTTTTTAATTCTTCTTCTTTTTACGAGTTTCGACAATTGTGTCATTTATTTATAATCAACTTTTACTAGGAATATAATTTTTTTTGTAACATGTTACTTTTAAATGTATGACTTTAATTTATTAATTAAATGTAATGATTTTATGATTTTAATTTTGTTAGTGAGTTATATGATAAAATCTGACATCCACATAAAACCATAAAACCATGTTATGAATTGTATATAAAAATTTCATACAAATAAAATTAAGTTTTTTGCAACAATTGAATGAATGACAAAAATTCGGAGGAATGAAATATCGATTTACTTAAATTCTTTTTTACCTAATTGTTATTGACATAATTTATTACCCAAATATTAGCATTCACCTAATTAGCTATATTTATTATCTGCATCAAATAGTTAAAAGCTTAAAACGTACCATAGATGAAGCATGTAGACCTGCCTCACCAAGACTACTGAAGAACGACACCATAGCAACTTGAAAAAGTGGAACACTGGAAAATTAAACACAAGCCTGTGAATGTTGTCTTAAACCAACATGAAACATTAATCGACCTTGGTCACTAATCAAGAGTAAGGAAAGAGTAAATGCACCTGCTCCTCATTAGAAAGACCATTTCACGTACCGAACGAATTGCTCTAGATATTCGATTTCTATGTCCAGGATAATCTTCAAGTAACGTATAACTCAATTTTTCGCTTGAAACAATGGGAGTAACCATGCTATTGTCTCGGATCGAATCAGGTAGGAACAGCCTCATGTACATTGTTGATAAAATCGCTATTGTTGTCGCGACCTAAAGACGAGATAATTGATAGAATATCAAATCATGAATATATGAAAAATATTCACTAGTAACTATAAATGCACATCTCTCTACATATATGAGTTAAAAGAAAACCTGAAATGTAGCAGCAATAGATAAAAATCTAGCGCAGAGAGTGGCACATACAAATGAGCAAGATCCAATCCCTGTAAGTATTCCGAATGTGGAGGCTCGTTGCCCTTCTGATACATTATCAGCCTGAAATATTGCTCGGAAACTTTAAGGAAGACTGATGGAATTCATTAAAGATTTTTCTAATATATACAAAATTTTGAAGTTTGTTATAGAAACAAGATAATGAAAAAAATGGTTTGTAATTCTGTTATTTTTTACATTCTTTAATAATTTTAACTTGGTAAATATAAATATTTTAATAATAACTAAATTAAAATTTTTTTAATAAAAATATTAGGCGATGAAAATAATTTTGTTTAGTTGAATATATTTTAGAAAACAATCCTATAAGTTACACATGTTTTGCAATTCTATTTGCGGTATCTTAAAAAGACATGTCATCTATCATCTGTCGATAATTAAACTGTGATATAGTCTTCATGTATAATAATATGTAAGATATCATGTATGATTTAACATATTCCATAATAATGTCGTTTTAAAAACAGATTTTAATAAGCGATTATGACAATCAATTTTACAGTGAACTAAAAAACCAAAATTTACTTTTCATCCCTTTTCTTAGGGTGTATTTTTATGTGGCTTTAAATCATAAACCTACGATTTACGGAATACAGCTCTTCTTACATATGTTCTGTTTGTTCTTCACGTCAAAAGAATGTTTATATTAAAGTTTTAACGGTTTTATGGTACCCTCGAGTAGATTACGTTTATCTTTTGTTACCCTTTTACTTGGATACTTCTTTAACGTTTGATAAAATGTGTTAGACGACAAAAAGAAAAAGAAAAAAAGGGAAGGGACATACCACATAAGCAAGGGCAAGACAGAGAACACTTCCTTCACAAAAAATTGACGTGAAAGTCTTGAGAACATAGTAGATGTAGAAGATGGATGTCTCTCTACTGTACGCTAAAATAGCTGTAATTTCAGCAAAATAATAATTAGACCATTGCTGTTTCTTAATAGAGTAAATAACAATAGGGCAAAAAAAATTTTTTTGATGAATTTGGACGATTTTATCTCTTTTTTAATAATTATACGATATGTAATTTTCCTGATAATATATTATTATTTATACAAATAAAATAAAAATTATAGGTTTTATATCCACAGTTATTGATCTCATGATCTGCATATAGTGTCCTTGCTTTATTCAATTCTATGTTATTGGTTTCGCTTTGGTTCCTAGTGTTTTCTTCTTTGATTTTGTTTCAGTTCGACGTTTCTATGCTTAGAACTGAGCTAAGTTTTGATCTCAGGGTTTGTCTTTGGATTGGTATCTTCCTGAAAAAAAGCACCTATAAGTTCGTCTTTAACCCGTTGTGGGTTTTATAGTGGGACAAAGAAGTTTCAGTTAGTTTGATCTATATCTAAGCAATAAAAAATGAAATTTTTTTAAAAAATAGGAGAGAGGATGAGAAAGGGTTCTCAAATGAGAATTTTTGGAAACTCCATAAGAAACTTTGAAGCCATTTGTCATTTCATGATTGGTTAAGTTTATTTAAAAAATTTTAAATTTAATTAATTATTTAAATTATATTAAAATAATATATTTTTATTATTTAGAAACTCATTTTGAATCTCCCACTGTTGGAGTTGCTCTAAGTAACTAAGATTAGAATCGCGAGGGTCCGCACGCAAAAGTTGTTGGTCCTTTTTGACTTTTTTTCCATGCGGAGTTCAAACGTTTTTTCTTTGTTTTTGGATCCTCTTGACAGCATAGTTTATTCGGACTGGATTATTGGAATTTGTTTATGTTTCTCAGTTTGGTTGAAATTCTACTCTTTTTTTCCTGAGTTGATGGTTTGAAGGCATTTGGTTCTGTGTTCGGGTTCTTCGGTCTTTTGGAGGTGTCATGTTTGTTCGTCTTTCTAGTGGATTTTTGTCTTTCGACTGTATATAGGTTTGCTTGGAAGATTGTTGGATATTTTTCTTTTCAGGATTTCAATTTTCGCAACTAGGTTCTTTATCTTTTTAGTTTTTCTTTACCATATTTAAGGATTTTCTATGTCTGTTTTGTAATTCTGATATTTCCCATTTTTAAAAAAGTTTAGGGGATATATTCAATCTAGTATTTGTGAAGAGTTGGAATGATTTAATTTCTAATGAGTATTTAGATGATTTTGGGTGAATTATAAATTTTTTTATGATTTTAATTAAACAATATAAAATCTCATCTAAAACCATATGATTCAGATTTTTATATTTTTAACTAAAAATCTCTACCAAAACACCTTCATATCACAGCAAATCTCATAAAATTCACTAATTAAAATATTTTATTTTATATTATATTTAAAAATCAAAGTTTTTCAATATCTATGTTTGAATAACAGATGATTTGTTATTTTAATAAAAATTATTTCAGATTCTGGACTTGAATACCGATTTTGTTTTCTATGCATGTATTTTACTCTTATATTCCTCTTTGTGATTTAATTAAATTGAAATGAAAAGAAAAAAAGTATGCGAAACATTATATGTTGCTTTTGCTTTGAAGCAAGACATACTAAACGCTATTAAAAAAGCATAGGTCCAACGAAAGTAGGGACCATAAGGAAACGTACCAAGAGGCAAAATGTTGAGTGTCATTGGAAGTGTGAGTAAACTTTTTCTCCCATGCTTATCCGACAAGCTTCCTACCAATGGCATCATCATCAACGACCCCACGCCCGTAATCTAATAAGCTCATACATTAAAAATCAAGTTTGTGGAAGATATTCTCCTTTTTGTTTTAAATTATATATTTTGGGCATAAACAAATAGACAAATGATAGAAATTAAATTAAGAGGTAAAAAGAAATATAAAGATAAAAATAAAATTCTTTTAAGACAATTTTCGTTCCGTTTTAGTTTGGTGTTTTGATCTTTAGTAACTTTTGATTTGTTTGTTTTTGTTGTATTGTAATTTGGAAAATTTGCATTGGATGACCAAAAAAAAAAGAAATTAGTTATCTAACCAATTTTCCCATATTCACCCTTCCTCTCTTCTTATCTCTCTTTACTCTCTTTCTAAAAATCTAATTTTTGTTTTTTGATTATTTTACAAATTTACTCTTGGAATTTCAGTTTTGTATATTTCTTTTTTTGTACGAAAATCATTTTTTCGATTTTATATTTCAATATATTAATTTTTTTTGTGGACTTTATATTTTTTAAGATGTTAGTATTAAAATATTCAGATGGAAAAAAATAAATATTCTAATATTTTTACAAAATTTTCGGTTTCAATTTATTTTTAAAGGTCTTTATCACAATACTGAACAGATTATTGAAATTTTGAAACTAAATTTGATCAGCTTATATTTATATTTTTTATAAAATTTATTTCTATATTAACTTTAAACCAAACTTCACTTTATGTTTTTTTTTCTTCGAAAATGTTATGAAATCATCTTCCACGTAAAAACTATAGGAATTTGGATGAACATTCTCAATTACTCATTTTGGGTGAATTGACGTTCTGAATTTATATATTATATATATAGCCATTTTGCAATCTTTTAGATATTTAAAAATTACATCTAACTCATAATGATATAGCACTATTAAGTTATTTGTTGATGTTATAGTTTGTATACATTGAAATTTACATGCTCGTAAGAGAATACGAATAAATCACAATCCTAAGAAGTTACGTAGATATGTTACTTGTTAGCTTGGTTTCAATGGATGAAAGTGGATCATATTTATTTTTGTCTCCATTGACTTACTACTTTAAATGATGTCTTTGCACATTGTTTCACGGTAAAACTAAAAACCAATACCAATTAACCGAGTAATATTTGGTTTTAATATAAAAAATATACGTATGATTTTCGTGAAACCGAACCGAACTCAACCATGTATGGCTTTTCTATAAACTAATTTTTTTAAAAACCGGTAAAGTGAAAAAAAAAACCAAAATAATTTAACCAAAAATTAAACTGTTAATCGAAATGCTCACTTCTACTTTTAGTGTTTAATAATTAACGACAGAAAAGAAAAAGTTACACCGATGAAAATTTTATATTAAAAATTGAATTGCGAATAAAAATAAAAAGCGTAATTGGGTAAATAATTATTATAATTTAAATACGTACAGCTTGTTGAAACCCGGAGAGGTAAATGGCGAGGGAACACTCGTCTTTTCCGGGACATAACGCCGCCATGCTGATATCTGTAATCACCGGAATCAGAATGAACGTCGAGAAGCCGTACAAGAAGACCGTCATGAAGAGGTGTCCTAGCCCCTGAAACGTCGTGGTTTCCTCCATTGTTAAGAGAAGTGGTGCAAGCAAGTGAAGACAATGTGTGAGCAGATAAAGAAAACATGAGAGGGATTATATATAAGGATGAGTAAAGAGAGGTTGCTTCCTTAGACTTCCCATTCGCTTTCAATTTTTTACTTTTTTTGCTCTTACTTCTTGTTGGAGCAACGGCAAAGGCAAACGTATCACATCTTACTTACAACATTTAAAAACCTAAAGACTTAATTAAATTGACAACTTTGCCTCCTCTCAATATACTTAATTACACAATTGGAGAAGCAAATTCCATATATATCTAAAATATACAAAAATGAATAGATTCATTTGTCTTTAATACAATTTTTTTGTCAGCAATATAAAATAATTTAGATAGATTCGAATAACCAAATCAATAGTTCACAATCTATATGAACAATATATGGTGGTTATAGGGAAAACGGTTTATTCGTGCTTCAATTTATATCGACTGAGTAAATACATACCTCGTGTTAGAGAGAGTGCTGATTAATACCCAAACTCGATATATTTTGGAATTACATATCTAAACCGTAAAAATCATTGTTAATCCATATTTATCTAAACGGTGTTATTGAAACCGTTAACGACGATGACTCGGATGCTTAGTCAGAACAATAATCTCCGTAAAACAACGTCGATTTGAATAAGTTGTTTTGTCACCAGCTTATTTCTTTATTCTCTTTTTTTCTCGAATAAATTTCTTTTTCGTCGATAATATCGAAGACACCAAAGGGAGAAGACACGGTTTTGTTTCTCAAAATCCAACTTGGAATCTTCAATTAGTGTGTGGGTTATTTATTTCCCAAACAAAAAATGAGGTAATTTTTTTACATTTTTTTTCTATTTTATGGGGTTTCGTTAGACTTTTTGTAAAGAGATATGAACTTCTTTTCACTCCAAAATAGTTTGATTGCTTTGCCGCAAAGGTCAATTTTAGTGAACTTGTGGCTTTGTGTGATCAAAACTGATGTATTGTGTAACTCTAATGGAGAATGCGGTGTCATATTTCAAATATACTATAATGGAAAATTTGATACATATGAACATGTCGACGTTACTTATGATGGTGGCGAAGTTACTTATGATGGTGTCGAAGTAAACATTCTAGAAACACCTGCTGAAGCATTGTATAGCAGATTATTGAGTGATTTTCATGTATCTTTGTATGGTTAGCGTTGTGATATAAGTTCAGCTAAGTAAAGTACTTTTTTGAATTTGTGTTTATGATCTAACATTGACTTAACTTTGTACAGGGCAAATGATGGTTCATCAACAGAGCTTAGAACAGTCACTGGAGAAGGTGGAGTTGAAGTATTTGACAGGTTCTATGTATGCTTTTCTGTCTTAACAGATATATGGCGTGAACATTGTTGACCCATATTTGGTATAGACGGTTTTTTTTTATTCAATACAAAAGGACAGCTACTAGCAACGGTTGGAAGAGATGCAAACAATCAAATATATCCTCTTTCTTGGCCAGTTGTTCATGTAGAAAACACCAAAACATGGTTGTGGCTTATTCAAAAGCTTAAAATCGATTTGAACCTTTGAGATGGTATTAAATTCACCCTTATTTGAGATCGACAAATCACCTTTATGAGTATACAACTTTCATAATTTGATTGTTTGAAATGTAGGGATTTCTTAATGATGTGGAGCAAGAATTACCAATAGTCGAATGTTGAATCTATGCAAGTCACATTTACATAAACTTGAAGAGGATATTTCCAAAAAACCTCAAATGAAAATGTGTTTTTGGAGAGTTGTTGAGAGTCCTGATTATAAAATTGCTTTGAAGCAATTGAAGGAGTATAACAGTTATGTCTATAAAGCGTTGATGGTGAAGAAACCAGAAACTTGTAGCATGTCATACTTCAAAACAACCTCTACTTATGAAGATGCACTTAACAACAATTCAAAGTCTTACAATAACACAATTAAGAAAGCACGTGCTATGCAATTGGTGGAGATGTTAGAAACCATGAGGAGATTAGTCATGGTCCGTATTGATGGAAGGAAGCATAAAGCAAATACGCATACGAAGAAATTCACTTTGAAGGTAGCTAAGGTCATCGCTGTGGAGATAAAGCAAAGACAACACTGTCGCGTGCTCCCTGGACCAACTGGGCAGTTTGAAGTATAATATATCATTGACATGGTGGAGAGAACATGTAGTTGCAGGAGGTGGGAATTAACCGGGATTTCATGTCAATATGTTTGGTTTGTTGTGTTGGATAAAAAGACATATGAGACAGAAAACTTGGTTTCTCGTTGCTATTTGACTTCAACTTGGCAGGAGCAATACTCATATTCGATAAAGCCAATGAGGGGTATGATGTTTTGGAGAACGTTTGGTGAGCCAACAATTAGAGTTCCAGCGACAGAGAAATCAAAAGGCCGGAAAAGGAAACCCAACGACGTATTAAGGGTGTTAATGAGTCTGCAACTAAAAAAAAAGTTACACAACATGGACGCATAATGAATTTTATCGATGTAGTATGGATGAGCATAACTCAATCTCTTGTCGTAACGTAGGAGTTCTGTTTAAGCTTCGACCACCTAAAAAGAAGAAATCACCTAAGAAAAAGAAAACTCAAGGATCACAACAAGTCGCTGACACAATGACACTTTATGTCAGAGAAAGGCCAAGTCAAACACAACCAACTTAAAGTTGATAAAATTCAGGTATTCATAACTCATTTCTCTATATCTTCATTATTTCTAGGAATTTTGTTGATGTATAAGTTTGGCGGTACTTGCAGGTTATGAAGAAGACTTGCTAGTAGTGAAGATTCAAGCATGGTGTTGCTGTTGTTTTGTTTTTTGTTTTTTGTTTATTAATGCTATGTCGTTTGGCGGTACTAGCAAGTTATGAATAAGAATTTTTATTTTATATTATTTAGAGTCCTCTGTTTTTGGTTCTTTAACACTACGTCGTTTGGTGTTTTTATTTCTATATAAATGTTTGGTGTTTGATATTCATTTATTTTAGTACTTAAATATGTATTTCCAAATCATCATGATCAGTAATTTTAAATTCTTACAATAATTAAAACATCAACTTTTCCAAGCAACTTAACATAGTTATAATAATCAAAACATAACAACTAAAACTTAAAGATAGTTATACCATAAACTACAATTTTTATTGAGCTTTTTTTCCATAAACTACAATCTCCATTGAGATTTTTATCGCATAAAATAGTAATAACAAACAGTCATCCCAAAGCCACTCACCATCAACTTTTTGAGGAAACTTATATTACTCACACATTCTTTTCCTTCTCTCACATTTGACTAACAGTTTCTTCATAACTCCAATCCAAGAAGAACAGCTTTCAAAACCAATATGTCTTCTTTTTAGCTCACATATCATTGTCTTTAAATCTTCAATCTCTTCTACCATACATTCATCCGTCCATTTGAACCTTCACCAAACAAAACAAACATCAGTTTAAGTTTTTCTTATGGTCAAATTTATGAACACCATCAGAATATTGAATTTTTACTCCTTCCAATCCATTTGGACAACAATGGAAGAGTCTTCCAAGATTTTTAGCGGTTCAAGATGTTCTAATCACTGAACCTTCCCCACACCTACAAGTTTTCAGCATGCCTCTCTCTCTTTCCCAACCACGATGTCTCCAATTTTCTAAACCATAGCAAAATCCAATTTCTTTCCAAAGTGAATAATAAAATAATTCTACTCGCAAATTGGATACAAATACTTGAAACCGACGACGAGGAAGACATTATACCTGCAACTTGACTGATTTTTTCTCCAATCATGTGTTCTCCCTTTTGGTCTCTGTGCATGTACACACGGAAGATGGTTAAACTTGAGGAAGAAGGAGGATAAAGAAATAAATTGGTGACAAAGCAACTTATTTAAAACAACGCCGCTTTACGGAGATTACTATGCTGACAAGCATCCAAGTCATCGTCATTAACTGTTTTAATTACATCCTCTAGAAAAGTGCACGGATTAATAACGATTTTCACGGTTCGAGTAGATAGTTCAAAAAGATATCGAGTTTGGTCCATATATATGACACTGTCATCCATTTTGAACCAAATTGTGTACCGTTGAATATTCCACAGACTAATGAACTTGTGGTAAACCGTTATTCCAATAAATTTGAGCCTCTTCCCCTTAGTGATGACTTTCTCCGCAATATTAAGAATCTCCGGGGGATTTCGAACAAATTTTTCATAAAATTTATCATTTTAGTGTTATAGAGATACCATAATATCTATGGTAATTATCGACTTATATTATCTGGAGGAAGCCTCCAGAACAAAAAATCCATATTTGAAAATACCGATAACATAAGGAACACATTCGGATTGGATGGAACTTGTGAAATAGTCCATACTTGTACTGTCGGAGGACACTCAAGAAATACATAATTAATTGTTTTTTTCACTGTCCTCACAACGCGCTTATTGCATATCACAATTAATCATTTTTTGATGTAATTTATTTTTTGTAACCAGTAAATAACCTGATATTACTTGCCAACTGAATTATTTATTTTGAGAGGAATTTTAAATTATTAAAAAAACTTGTAAAGATTATATACCTGGATCCATGAAAAGACTATTCTTATCTTTATTAGAATATATGCATATTCTGAATAATATCATAATTCCACTGTATGTTTCTCATACTTTGTAAAGTGCCATGTACATAGCTTTGAAATCGACTAATTAGCATATTTACAATAAATGCTGCATCCTTAGGCTCAATAAATACCTATATCAGTTGAGTATTTCGCGCATTTGTCCTTGGATCAATAAAATGATTAACCTTAAGAATAATGATAATAGTTATAGTTTTTGACCAGCATATAGGATTCATATCTAGTGGTCATTTTCTACTGAAATAGACGCCTTTGTTCCCACCTTTTTGATAAATCTTTTTTTTACCAGAGATCTAGTCGATACAATACTCCTCCAATCATAGGATGAAGAGTAAGATCTAACTAGATTCAAATGGTCTGTATTCCGAAAATATCGACCTTTGAACACCTTTAAAAAAGGGATACGGTGAGAAATGGTTTCTGATGTAAGATCAAAGGGTGATCCTACAAAGATGGACCAGATGGGAATAAGTTGCTGGTTATCTAATATTTTCAACTTGAACAAAGGATGGATGTGAAGCAGATTGAGATGGAGTGTAGACAATTGGTTTACTAACTCTCCTTGTCAAGACCAAATAATAGGATGGAGGTAGAGTGATGGATCGATTAAGGTGACAAGGTCTGTGGAATCAACCTTGATAAGTCGAGAACACACTCTAGAATTCACAATAGTGTTGAAACACAAAAAGTCATTTTTATTAATCAAAAGTGAAAAACGTACACGGCTGTGAGGAACATTATATAGGATTCAAACAGCTTTGCCCTTCTAGGGGTTTTTGAAGCAAATACAATAACTGAAAGACCAAAATTAAGGAAGCAATTGAAAAAAAATACAAGCTTAATTGACTATAAATGAGAATCACATTTAAATGCAAATATTGCAAAGAGTTAGTTAAGTATAATTCAAATTTAAGCACTCGGCTTTGACGACACTCTTGATTCTGGTAAGTGGTTCTTTGCCTTTTAAAATTATAGACTTGATGAATGTAGACGGTTTGATTTCCTCTTTTGAAGTGTTGTGTTTTGGTCATTCCTTGGCTTTAACGAAGTGTTGCGTTTCGATCTAGGAGTAAACAAGAAAATTCTTTATCTCGTCTTTAGAATTGTCAACTCTACTTTAGGATGTGCATTTCGCGCCTCTGTTTTGGGTTTTGTTTGAGTTTGGCCTTGACCTTCAAGTAAGCCTTCCTTTGAAGACCGCTTTGTAGTGATCGCGAGTTGATTACGCTGGATGGTGATGTTTTCAAGTTCCATTTGGTTCAAATCTCCACAACTTGATTAAATTCCTTTATTAGAACTCTTGTGCCGAATCTTGTTCTTGAGTCCATCCTCACAATTGAAACTTGGTTTGGTTGTTCCTTATTAGGTTCCATGTCCTCATCATTCCCTCCCTCTCGAGAAGGTTTTGACCTTAGAACAATTTCATCTGCATCATAAGGAGCTAGATTAGAAACAGTAAAGCTTGAGGATGTATTAAGCTCAACTGGCAGCTCGAGCTGATAGGCATTCTCGTTGATGCGCTTAAGGATTGAATAATCTTTATCCTCTTGGTACTAGCTTGGACTATCTTTCAGTTGAAAACTTTTATGTCGTTATGTGGAGTCAAAACTAACCTTCTAGTTAAAAGGTAAGTTCTTTCCTTCCTTTGTCCGCATAATTTTTTATTAAAGTGTGTTCTTCTAAATGTTCTCTTTAATCTTCTGATGGATCTTCTTGATAAGCTCGACTTTACTCTCTCCATCTCGGCTGACTTGTTCTTGTTGCGGCAAGGGTCCGCTGATGTACTCTTGCCGTATCGGAGCAGGTGCTCTAACAATTAGAGCGGGTACTCCGGATTGGTTTCATCTTTTGTCATGATTTCTTCAGCTGGAGTGAGTCAAAGGTTCTGTTAATCCTTTTCTCTTTGCACCTTTTGCATATATCTGCACAAATAAACTTTGAAACACGAGAGTTTAGGAGGTTTGAAATGAGATAAGGCTCAAGGTGAGTACTAGCTATTCAGGATCAGCAAAAGTGGTGAAAGAGTAAGAAGTCCTGAATATTATCTTATTTCCGTAGTCAAATGCCCTTAACATAAAGAATTTTGATTCAAGTTAGGTTCCGATAAGTAGAGTTTAATGTCTTTCCGATGAAACTTCATTGGTTGAAATGTTCTAGAGAGGGCGAGGTCCGAGTGTGATGGTGTTTCAGGTTGGCTGTGCGTTCAAGATCCTGCAGCAATGGTCACTAGAAAAACAATCAGAATTCACATATGTGGTTAAAATCATCATAGATTAAGGTTCTAATCCCCATAATTTTTGTTTTTTTCTCGATTATTTTTTTAGGACACAATAAAACAGACTCAGAAAAATAAATTGACTCAACAGACTCGACCTGACTCGACTGGACAAAATGACTGAAAACAAAGACGAAAGAAAAACATTAGTAACACCAACCTCTCCCCCAAACTTACTTCACACCGCCCCTGGTGTGAAAATAATATGGTGGATTGGATGGAAACACTAAAAAGGAAAAATGGTATATACACTTGAAGAGATAGGTGTTTTAGTAGATATCACCGAGTGGTGGCGGGCCGTCAGCTTGTGCTCCCATCGCTCTCAGTGCAGCGCCTGCGTCAGGATGGCCTCTCTGATGGTGCTGTGGTCTGCTCATGTCGCTCGTCCCTTGCTGCCGTGCCATGGCAGCATCCTCGTGAAAGCATACACATTATTTGCTGCATAAGGCTGTCATTTTTCCTCTGAGATGCGATCATCCATCTTCGGTATTCGGCTGTATCTAACTCATCAGAGATAAGTGGAAGGTCAAACTCGCTTGTGCCTGTGTATGTGTTGTAAGGCAGCACGAGGGTCGTGGCGGTCTGATTCTCATCCTCCAGCGGAGGCGTCATAGCTCGGGAAGGGCGTCCAAATGTGGTGCTAGGAGTTCATGGCGCTGCCCAGTTTGCAGGAATGCTGCCGAGTGGATGACGCGTAAGTGGGCCACCGTGTTCAGTTGGGTAAGTGTGGGCTGAGGAAGCTTGCAGAATAAGGAGACGCCATGCACGTCCTTGAAATGGTATGTGTATGCATCTCGAAGGATCTTGGAGCTGATCAGGTAGTTTGTATCCATCCTTTCTATGTTCGGTTGGCAAAGAGCGGAGATTAGGTCGATTTTTGAAGTGGCGAAAGCTGGGCATGAATAGGCTGCCGATGCGTTCAGTTTTCTTGGCCGAGGAACTTCGTCCTCATTCTTTCCTCGACACTAAAACCTCTGCGAACTGGATTCCAAGGTTGACTTGGTGCTCCATTGGATGACTCGCGCCATAAGTGTCTCCAACCAAATCTCCATGGCCATAATAAAATATCATGAGCTCATCAAGATGTACCTTGTTGCTGACATCTCGGGAAAATAAGAGGTTGTTATATAACCTTGCGCAAATGCGGTCCGCTGGATGGTGAATGAGAGATTGACTTGCAGATAGGGATGCATATTTTCCAGAAGCTATCGTCTGCAAAAATTGGTTGGCGACCGAGAACTTCTTCGGGAAAGCTAGTTGGGCGTCCTCGGCATGGAAACCATAAATGTTACAGAAGTCCTATATTGAAAGGCTGTACTTTTTTCCTCCAGCAAAGAAAGAAAACGTTGCTTGTGCAAATATTGGCTTGTTCAGATCCATGTAGTTAAGAGGCGCGGTCGCAAGGCACTGTCATGCTAAATCTGGATAAAGCACGTCCTTTTCCAATGTGAAACTCATGAGTCGGGCATTTAGCAGAATGCATTTGACCTCTTTGTAAATTTCCAGCCTCTCCGGAGTATCAGTGCACATGAACCTGGTTGGTTCCATTGCAACGTCCAACAACGCGTTGTAGTAGTACGCATATGTTTGGTCCCATTTTTCATCCGAGTTCAATGGCAGCGTGGCCATGAAGCGTTTTCAGCTGCCCCATGCATTGACGATCCTGCGCCTTTGCCTTTGCGGTTGGAGTAGCGGTTTTTTGGAGGCATCTTTACAAAACAGAACGTTCATCAATTTAGCATCAACAGCTTTGATCCAATGACAAATCCTCTTGTGAAAATCGCTACTCTTCTACCCAAAAGCATTTTTTAATCCATGTCAAACATTTAAACTCCTTCTTCAAATCGCTACACTCTTCTTTGTTTTTTTCTTGCCAAAATCGATTTTTTTTTGCATGTGTAGCTCTGCCCTTTCTTCAATATTTACTCTAGTCTAATCAACCAATAATCTATTTAGAACGAGTTTAGATATCAAATAAAGAGAGAAAAATCCAAAACCTCAAGCATTTTTCTTCATGGTCGTGACTGTAAATAGGGGGTTTCAAGTCCTTACGTTTGCTGGATGTGCAATCGACCAAAGAATCAAACAAAGAGTGAAATTCCGTCCGGGTTAGAGTCAAAAGTCAGCACAATCGGACTTGAATTGCAAAATTTAAGAGTAAGAAGAGAAAGAAAGAAGGAAGAGAAAGAAAGAAAAGGATAGAAGAAATAAGATGGTGGTTTCGAAGAAATAAGATGGTGGTTTTGAAAAAGAAGAGGAAGAAAGCGGAAAGGTTTTAAGATTCTTTTCTTTTTTTATTTACTTTTTTGTCTTTTTTTCTTAAATTTAAAAAAGAAGTTTTTTCGAAAACTTACCTGGGTGGAGCACTTAGGCGGAGCAGGTGCTCTAATTTTCACCATGGGTGCTCTGTCGAGCAATCTCCGCCAGGAGCACGTCTCGCTTCTCCGGAGCAGGTGCTCCATTCCTGGTGCTGTTTTTCTTTCTCTCTTTTTTTGTTTTTTTTCAAAAAGGAAAACAAAACCAAAAGTTAATAACAAATGAAAACAAAAATTAAGGAATATTTACTGATGGGTTGCCTCCCATTGAGCGTTTGTTTTTAGTTATAGCTTGACTTGGAAAGTTATAGGCTTGAGGATGAGCGCTTAAAGGGAGAGCTCCTCTTTCTACGACATCTCAATGCTATGTGTGGCTTTAGAAGCTGACCATCTCCAATAAATTCTCCTCCTTTGGTGTTCAGCAACACCACAGCTCCGTAGGGTCGGATCTCTTTGATGGTAAAAGGCCCAGACCACCTCGACCTTAACTTTCCAGGGAAGAGTTTCAGGTGAGAGTTGAACAACAACACTTGGTCATTTGGAGCAAAGTCTCTTGTGATGATTCTCTTGTCATGATAAGCCTTGGTCGTTTCCTTGTAGATTTTCGAGTTGTCATAGGCCAGGTGCCTAGTCTCCTCTAACTCGTCCAGCTGCATTATTCGCCTCTCAAAAGCAGGTTTAACATCAAAATTCAGTGTCTTAAGCGTCCATGCTGCTTTGTATTCTAGCTCTACATGTAGAGGGCATGCTTTGCCATACACCAAGTGGAATAGTATCGTCCCCAAATGTGTCTTATAGGCTGTTCTGTAAGCCTATAAAGCGTCGTCTATCTTGACTGCCTAATCCTTTCTAGTAATGCCGACTGTTTTCTGCAGGATGCTCTTGATTTCTTTATTCGAAACTTCAACCTGTCTGCTTGTTTGGGGATGATAAGCTGTTGCAAACTTGTGTTGAACACCATTATTCTTCAACAGGTTTTCAAAGTGCCCTTGGCACTCCAAACCGTGGGAATATAACATTCTTGAACATTTTCTGAACCACTCTCGCGTCGTTTGTGGGGCTGGCTAAAGCTTCTACCCATTTAGACACGTAATGGACCGCCACTAGGATGTACTCGTTGTCATATGAGGATGGGAATGGTCCCATGATATCGATTCCCCAAACATCAAAATCCTTTACTGTCAGTATGAAGTTCTGTGATATCTCATTTCTCTTACTGAGGTTTCCTTGTCTTTGGCATATATCGCATTGCGAGATGTATCGTTGCGCGTCTCTGAATATTGTAGGCCACCAAAACCTTGCTTGCAACACCTTGGAGACAGTTTTGAAGGTTGCAAGTGTCCTACATAAGAGGAGCCATGGCAATGAAACAAAATCCCAAGTATCTCTTCTTCAGTTACACACCTTCTGAACATTCTATCCGAGCATTGCTTGTATAGATAAGGCTCATCCCAGAAAAACCGCCTAATGTCCCTCATGAAATTTTTCTTTTTGTTGCCAATGAACTCTGCAGGTTCTTTTTCTGCGGCAAGGTAATTTGCTATCTCCCCGAACCATGGAAATTGGTAGTGTTTCCTTCTGGCGGTCGAGTTGCTAAGATTTGTCGGAGCGGGTACTCTGCATCCTGGTTGACACTAATTGCGTAGACGTGTTCATCAGGAAGACTGTCATCCAAGGGTACTTCATCATCTACTTTCATCCTCGAGAGATAATCAGCAACACCATTCTCAATTCCTTTCTTGTCCCTAATCTCTAAATCGAACTCAACAGTCTAGGTTTGGCATCCTTCTTGGCGAGAAGATACTTCAAAGCAGCGTGGTCAGTATGAACAATTTCTTTCGAACCAACAAGATAGGATCAAAATTTCTCGAATGCGAATACAACTGCTAGTAGCTCCTTCTCTATTGTGGCGTATCTGCATTGGGCTGCATCCAATTTCGACTTGCATAGGAGATTACATGCAACCTCCTTTATTTTCTTTGGCCTAGAACTGTCCCTACTTCATAATCACTAGCATCGGTCATGATTTTGAATCGCAGTTTCCAATCTTGCGGCTGAAAAATGGGAGCGCTGACTAGAGCTCCTTTGATTGTGTGAAATGCTTCTAAACAGGCGCTGTCAAAAGTAACTGAGTTAAAGGTCTCACTATCTTAGAAAAATCCTTGATAAACCTTCTATAAAATTCAGTGTGCCGCAGAAAACTGCGAATCCCTTTAACCGTTGTAGGTGGCTGCAAACTCATCATGATTTCAATTTTTGCTTTGTCAACTTCAATCCCCAACTCCGAGATTTTATGTCCCAGTAGTATCCCGCCTCTCACCATAAAATGACATTTTTCCCAATTCAAAACGAGATGTTTTTCCTCACAGCGCTGCAAGACCCTTCACAAATTCGACAAACAGACAGAAAAGAAACTTCCGTAGATAGAAAAATCGTCCATGAAAACTTCTATTATGTCTTCAATGAGGTCAATAAAAATGGACATCATGCAACGCTGAAAAGTTGCTACGGCGTTACACAAACCAAATGGCATTCTGCAATAAATAAACGTGACGTAAGAACCAGTGAACGTCGTCTTCTCCTGGTCATCTGGGTGGATAGAAATCTGTAGAAACCTGAATAACCATCTTAAAGCAATATAATGGATGGTTGGCTAATATTTCAAGCATTTGATCAATGAAAGGCAGTGGAAAATGATATTTTCTTGTTGCAGCATTTAGTTTCCGATAGTCAATGCACATTCTCTGACTTGTAACCGTTCTAATCGGTATCAATTCGTTCCTATCAGTTTTGATGACAGTGATGCCTCCTTTTTAGGAACTACATGTACCGGAATAACCCAAAAACCATCATAAATTGCATATATCACACCAGCCTCTAATAGTTTCATTATCTTTTTCTTGACAACATCTTTTAAATTCGGATTTAACCTCTTTTGATGTTCTACATAAGTTATCGACTCATCTTCCAAATGGATCCTATGCATACAAAGATCAGGAGAGATCCCCGTTATATCGTCTAAAGAGTATCCTAAGGCTTTTCGAAAATTTCTAAGTTCACACAACAGCAAAGATATCTCTACATTTTTCAGTTCTGAATTCACAATAGCCCGATATGTAAAATTGGGTCCTAGAAATGCGTACCTTAGCCCGGCCAGAAGTGTTTTCAGTTTGAGTTTTGGAGCCCTCAGTGCACTCCATAGGCTGTCAATTACGTTGCTCGAAGCAGTCGCTTCAAGAAGTGAGCAGTTGCTCCATCACCAATGTCTTCTGTTGATATTTGCGCATCTTCAGAACTTAGTTAGGCTACCATCTTATACATCCTAAAAGTCGAATCCATCATCCTTGCAAAAACCCACAACATCTTCACTCAAAATCCGTGCTGGCCTTCGGCACTAGTTAATGCCACTTCCAAAGGGTTATTCGCAAGGATCTCTTCAACTGCCTCTTCTGTAATTTCTGAACCATCCTCCACCACAAAGGTTTTCCCATCCAGCATGATTTTTTTGAGTAATTTTTCCATCTCGAATTTCATAACAATATCTCTCAGGTGGAGGTCAATAATCCCACTCCTCACATCGATGATTGCACCGGCTGTGCAGAGGAACGGGCGTTCTAAAATCAGAGGGTCCTTAGGTTGTTCTTCAAGCTCCAAAACTACAAAGTCCGCAGGGATCAATGTATTGCCGATTGGAACATGTAAATCTTTAAATATCCCGATTGGACGCTTGGTTGATTTGTCGACAAAAACCAGCGAGATTCTTGTTGGCTTGAAATTGGTGAATCCTAAACGTTTGGCCAAGGAGTATGGCATCAAATTCACACTTGAACCTAAATCTTAAAGAGAGCGCGCGAACGTCAGATGTCCGATCTTGACAGCTAGCACGAATCTGCCTGGGTCGCCTCTCTTCTTAGGCATCTTGTTTTGCAATATTGCACTGCACTCTTCTGATACTAGCATCACGTTCTCATCTACAGCGACTTTTCCGGCTACTAATCCTCTCATGTATTTCTTCAAGGCTGGTATCATCTGGACAGCTTCTGCCAACAGTAATTTCACGTTTAAGTCATGAAGTCAAGGCTCCTTGCTTAGACTTGGTCATGGCTCCTTGCTTAGACTTGGTCATGAAGTCGCCATTGCTAGCCGCATTCAACGCGTTTCTGTAGTCCCAATTTACGCCATCATAAAATATGCCCATAATTTGTTCATCAGAGAAACCATGGTGAGGACATTCCCGGCGATATTCTTTATATCTTTCCCAAGCTTCGCAGAAACCTTCGCCAGATTGCTGTTGGAACGATGATATTTGGTTTCTTAGAGATGCAATTTTTGACTTTGTGTAGAAATGATCTAGGAACACTGATCTACACTTTGCCCATGTCGTCAAAGACCCAGGTGGTAAAGACTTTAGCCAGCGCGAGGCTTTATCCGCAAGTGAGAATGAGAAAGTTTGCATTTTAGAAAATCGCTTGGCACTCCATTCGACCCAGTGGTGTTGCAAATCTCTTCGAAGTTTTTAATATGGTCCATCGGGATTCTAGCAGGGAGCCCATGAAAGAGGTGTTGTTTCACTAACGAGATCATTTGAGGTTTTATGTCAAAGTCTTGCCTCTGAAAAGTCAGAGGTACAATCGCAGCCCTATTTTGATAGAGCGCGTGCAGATTTTCCTTGTTGCCAATGGCAGGTTGTGGCTGAGGTCGCCTATCTTGCTGCTCTTTCTGTAGCTGCTACATTTGTTGTCGGAGCCTCTGCATTTCAGCAGCCATATCGTTATCACCCATGTTGCGATTTGCGGGCCTTTGTTTTCTGTTCCCTCTCTCTATTCTTCCTAGTTCTTCGTTTGTGAGGATGAGCAGATTCTCGGTACGATTTTTTCGTGTGTTATTTGTGGTCATACACCTGAAACACCCATAAGAAAAAGAAGAGAGAACATGTTAGTAAGATCTTAAACTAAATACCTTGCCAAGAATCAAAGGTAACGAATTGGTCCCCCTCGCAATGGCGCAAAAAATTTGATACACTTGATTTGAACTCTTATTTTCTACTGCAAGTGCACAGCATGAACATTGTAATATAGAAAGATTCAGATTCCAGAGGACTAATGTTACACTAAGTTTCTGTGAGGAACCAATATTAAGCTAAAATGATATACCATTGATTTTTTTGGTAACAATTGCGGTAATATAAATGAAGGTTGAAATCAAATAAACAAAATACAAGACTAGGGAGCATTCGCGGGAGAGAATACGAACCGAACAACTATTCAGGGCACAATGAAGTTCATGTCTAGAATTCAAACATAGTGATATGATTAGGCCACTGTCGTGGAACCAACAACTTTATTTTAACAATCTAAAAATCTTAAACTATCATTTATATCTAGAATTTAAAACAAGCATTAACAAGCAGGTTTGATATATTCACGATTTGCCTTAGCATCAACTGTCGTTGGATAAGGACAATTTGCTCATCAGAGTTTCTTTTAGCAACCTATTGCACTTTTGATGAATAGGAATACATAAGTTCAAATAATTAGTGATCCATTAAAACTCAGCATTAAGATCAAGAAAGATGAAGACAATTTGATTAGGCCATATTTGTATTCGATTCAATTGCTCAAGGTCTCCGTTGAAAAACCCTAATCTAGCAAGAGAGATTACTCAGACATAAGAAAACAGAACATAGCAATAGATGAAAAGAAATCCATGAAACATTTACTAGAAAGAACTAGGGTTCAGAAGTATTCTCAAGTGTTGTAGAGATCCGTGTCCCCAAGTCTTACAAGCTAAAACTCTCTTCTGAAAATCCTCCTAGAAATCGCCGTCTCTCTCTCCAAGAAGAAGAAGTTTCTCAAAACTAAAACTTGAAAACTCATTACGGTTTTGCACCTTTTTATTAGAGAAAACCGGCATTTGTTTTCCTAAAATATCGGAGCGGGTGCTCCGAAGTGGAGGAGATGCTCCAGAGTTGACCAAGTACTAAATCGATGCTCTGGACTCCTTTTGCTCGGCTTCTTCTCATTTTCGCTCAAATGTTTCCAGCAGCTCCAATCCTCATCCACAGCCTCTCAGTAACCTGAAATAACTAAAAAGCAACCAAAAAGACTCGATACAGACTAAAAAACATTTTTTGAACAATCAAACGTACGAACCCAGGTATGACAGAAGTGTTTTAACTCATTTATCAATTACTACACACCGTCTCAATCTAAATACATTTTCTGTTCATGAATTTATAGACATGCTTATCGATGTTTGGCATACCTGATACATGAATATTTCAACCTTGTTTGTGAACTCTTCTGTCACTATCCCCTCTGAATCCCGATGTAAATATATCCGAGGTCGTAATCCTTAAATACAACTATTCTTGGAAAAGAAAAGTAGATCGGATTTTTGTTGTTGTTGTTGTTGCTGCTTCCATTACAGTCGAGCTTGATTTTATAGAAAACATTTCTCATGTACCAATTTCTTTACGAAGAAATTTAACAACGATTTCCTAACAACAAATTTTTCAACGTTTCAACGCACGAAATAGCGGCTGAGGGGATGTCTATTCGTGAAATTTTTATGGTCAACTCCTTCGTCGAGAAGCTCCCTCCATGTTAGGTGAATTTCAAGAACTATTTTACGCATAAGCATGACGAAATTCCCTCGAGGACTTTATTGTTCAGATGCGGGTGGAATCCTTAAACCGCGAGGCTGTTGCTATTCTCATTCATAAAAATGATGTGAACTTGGCTGAGAATAAAAAGAGGGGAAAGAAAAGCTTCCTCCCAATGCCACCACGAGGTTTAAAAAACCAACGGAACTTACGAAGTTCTTTGGAAGCTGTAACAAGTGTGGCAAGGTGGGCCACAAAGCCAATGTTTTTCGAAGCAAGGCTGGTCCAAGGAAAGACAAGGAAAAGTCTCAGACTAACTTAACTGAAGATGATATCTACAATGTGGTCACATAAGTCAACACGGTTGAGGAAAACCCAAAAGATTGGTGGTACGACACGTGTGTCACCACTCACATATCCATCGATAAGGACGTGTTTAGTACATATCAAAAAGCAAGAGTGAGGAGCGGCAGATAATGTGTAACACCGACTAATCTAAGTAGACGTACACACAAAAAATCACAAAAAAACCATGCATTTGGGTAGAAAGAACAAATGAACCTCTTGGTTTACTTCACACAAATTTATATGATTTAAAATTTGTATCTAAGTTACCTCAGAAAATGGAGGGGGGGGGAAGGAGGGGGGAAGCGTTTCTCACCACATAAAGTGATTGCCACGACAACATATGAATTTTGATGAGGTAAAGTACATTCATACAAATACCTGAAAGTGTGGGAGTGCATACCAAAATTTTGTTCATGTATAAAGTTTCCACATGAGTAGTCCAATTTATGAACATTGGAAAGCTATAACAAATTAAGCTGTGTGATATATATAAATGTATGGACTACATTAAAAAATTGATCTCAAATGGACTCGTCTGAATAGATTATATTCAAACGGATGATAGCCTATGATCCATTTATTAAAGGCGTGTCACGAGATCAATTTGTAACATCATCAAGAGGAATGGTTTTAAAGCCTATGACTTAAGAGGAAGTTAGGCGGTAACCCTATCTAAATGACTAGAGATCCCAAGAAATAGGTTCAAGGGGAATACTAAATCAAACTGAATTTGTCAAAAGCACTCTGAGACTCTAGACTCTACCGGTTCCTAGGAAAATGAACACTGCTACATATATTGTGTAAAGGATAAGCATTTTCTTTTAATGATTTGAGTCCATAGCTTTGGGATATATGTGCAGTAGTACAAAATACTCTTTTGAACAAAGCTAATGCCAAATTACCTTATGAGTGGGAAATGAAGCCATTTCTAGAAGAATGACGATCAGGCTATATTATCCAAATTCACTCATGATTAACTAGGAATGTTCAAAGCAAAAAATGAATACAATAGAGAATCTAGTTTTATGAGAGAATGAAGCTATGTTACAGCTGTTGTCTCGGTTTACATCAAAGCCCGGGTGGTTCAAGATATAATGTTTACTTCCTGGTCGAGTAAATCCAACATATATTAACAATTGGTTCAACGCTAAAAAATTGTAACCATGTCAAAAATAGTGGATTTTTTTATTATATTCTGAAAAACTTCTTTTGTCGGGTCTTGTTGAGTCTATCAAGTCGTCTAGTGTCTAGAGTCATTTATATTTATGTGGAGCATTGTTGGAACTGTTTTTTTGGAAAAATGGCTTCAGTCAATATTCCGGTAGCTTTTCCGGGCAATATTCCAAGAAAATAATTTTTTTTTTCTGGTGGGAATGTGGGAGGTGTGAAAGACAGAAAACCAAATTAGAAAAAAATAAAGATAATTTACTTTTTTTATCTTAAAAAATAGAAGTGTAATAAAGGTATAAACGTCAAATCGCCTACAAAAAAATGTGATTTTACTAAATTTAGTTGTACCCATGTTATACAATTAATTTTACTCCATTTTTATATTATACAACCCAATTTCCCTTTAAATCCTTTTCTGTTTATAATAAACTATGTTTACCCCATTTAATTTTGTTTTCTTTTTTATTTCATACTAATAATTGATAAAATCTTGCAATACTACTTAAAAACATAGATTTGTTTTACAACTACCATAGTTTAAATTTCTTAAAACAAACATAAATTTCTGAAATAGATGAATAGTACCATTAATAGATAACACAGTCGTGTAGATCGATATATACAAAACAGAATAGCAGATCTCATGATGAACGTGCCAATGTATAATATCATAATATACTATTTTCGATAACATTTACAAATAACATGAATTATGTCAATTTTATTCATTAATGATTCTATTCGTGGTACAAAACTGATAAATTGGTAAATCTATTTGAAATTGGTGAAATTAATACAAAGTAGGGTGACATAATTGATATTTATAACCTAGTTCATAAAACGAAGAATAATATAGAGCACACAAACAATATTTTCACATATGAAATGCGAGTGCACCTCTTCCATTGAATAAAATATATTTTAAAGAGTAATGACTACATATGAAAATAGTTTAACGCACTACAAGAAAACAGTTATTTATCCACCAACTAGTCACCGAAAATTATCATTAGCGAAGAAATAACTACCGATTCGCCACCTTTTAGCGACCAAAAGGTAAATGTAAAAATTGTGACTAAGTGGTGATAAATCAGTAGTTATTCCGATATTAAAAAAATCGGTAGCGAAACAGGTTCGAAATAACCACTAAATAGCGACCAAAATCGAGGTGGCAAATAATTTATTACTTTTTTTATTATAGATACTAAACATCAGATGCTAAATCGGTAGCCATTTTGAATTTGACTCGCGACCGTTTTGTGGTTTCTATAAAAATAGCTAAATAATATTAATTAAATTTATCGCATCCGAAATGTTGGTCGCTCATCGGTGGGTATTTTGGGAGCGAATTTCACCGCGAATTTTTATGGGCCATTTAATAAAATGGGCAAGAACCGCGAAATTTTCCCTCTCTTCTTTTCACCCAATTTGGTATAGCCACTGATATAACAGCGGTGAAGAAAGTTTCGGTCGATAGCGAATCTAATATGTTACTACATTTCGACCTAAAATCCACAATCGGTCCATTGAGCAACCAATATCGGTGATTAAATAAGTGGCAAAAAATAATCAGAGGTAAAGGTTCCCTTCGCCTCTCAGTCCATCCGCCTCTCTTGTTTCTCTCTTCCTCTCATTCTCTCTCGCTGATTTGTGCCTCCGCGAATCGGCTTTCCCAGATCTTCTTCAATCATCTCTCTTCTTTTTCTCCTTCGATCTTCGTCTCCTTCTCCTCATCTCCCCTTCCATTTTCTTTTTCTCCTTCTCCTTCATTCAGTTCGTCTCCGTCGATCTCTCTGGATCTGCCAGTCGCCGTTGCCGTCGGTGTTGATTTCTACCACACGACATCGCCTTAACCTGCAAGGTAAAGTACCACATGCATCTCCCAAGATCTGTTCATGTTGGTTAGATTTTTTGTTTGGTGGTCACTAATCCTTTTCCTCTTCTCCTTTGTAATAAGGATGTCGGCAAGGTCTATTCCGGTGCGCTCCATGCCTCGATCTAGGCGGCAGTCGGCGCCTGCTTCAAGTGGCGGCGGGGGCTCCTCTGCGGCATCGGCTCCGACCCCTGCCCTTCCGCCAATTTTTTTTTCAGCAACGGTATTATTGTGAAGAAGAACACCATGACGCCATGGTGAAAGCATACCGCAAGCAACTTCGCAATCTGATAAAAAACATTATCAGTAAGACAAAGGGTGACTGTTCGAGGCTGGATTTCGTGAGTGACAGTGACAGGCTCCTCATGTTGGAGCATTGGGACATAGCTCATGCAGTGAAGAAGTCGAAACCTGTAGCGAGGCAAAGAAAATGTCCTCGGTCTGGATACGGTAAGTATTGCCACACAGCCGGATCTAAGGGGTTCCTCAAGATCCAATACGAGATGGTAACTAGTCTTCTTTTATATATTTACATAAGTCTGTCTTTAATCTTCTCTTTAAATCTTATGATAACTTGTCATCTCAATTTTATTTTGTAGGCTGAAGAGAAAAATGGTGTCATACCTTCAATCCCCGACCTGATTAGGCGGACGCACACAAAGTCAGATGGGACTTTCGTCGACAAATACGCAGAGAAGATCTGCGAAGAGGTGCGTAGCTTGGCTACTAAAATGTCTGGCCATGCTGATTCGGACGATGAGAAAGATAGTGATGAAGATTCAACAATCTCAATGCCTTCACCAATCTTTTGCTTTATGGTATAATTTTTTTGCTTGTTCATATTCCTCATTCTAAGCCTTGGTTGTCTAGTTTCGGGTTTGCATTTATGGTAGACTGTCGTGGTTTGTGGCTTAGGTAGATGCTTTGGTTTGCGGCTTAGGTTCTGTTGTGGTTTGCGACTTAGATAGATGTTGTGGTTTGCAGCTTAGGTAGATGTTGTGGTTTGCGGCTGAGGTAGATACTTGGTGCTTCTGTTCTGTTGTGTTTTGGTTTGGCAGAATTTGGTTATTTTGTTGCTGATTTGCTAAGGTATATGAAGTTTCTGTATGTTTTTTAATACTAACCCCTCTTTTTGTCTTTTTTGCAAGCACGTACCTGTACAGAAAGGATACAGGTTTGGATTGGGATCAATCCACAACCATCAAAAGTCTTCAAAATCTTCATATGTTTGCTACACACGACCAGCTCTCTTGGATTCAGAGTTTACTGCAATGAAGACGACCGTATCTGCCCTTGGTGACAAATTCGACACCCTACAAGCTTCTGTGAATTACCTAGTACAAACGTTGACGGGAGCCAGAAGCAGCCAGCAACCACCAGCACAGCCTACCTCACAGCCACCGGATGCGGCTAGGGGTTTATCTGATTCAGATGCAACTCTGTAATTTGTCCTCTCTACTCTCTATTTTCAACAATGAGTTATGTTTTTAACAATACAATTGTGTGTTTATGCTGGTAACATTGTTTAATTTGAGATCTTTTCCTTTGTTAATAGAATTTAGTAAGTTTATATGGTGTTATCAAATTCGTGTTCAGTATCATTGAATTCAAATTATTAGTTAAGAAATCACATTTTGGTACACAAAATAACAGAAGGTATTACAAGATTTCGGTAGCAAAATTAGTCGCCATTTAACCACCACGTTTGGGTGGCTCTGTTGGTCGCTCTGTGACACCATTTATGTGGTTGCTAATCGGTAGCGAAGACAGTTGTGGCCACCATCTCAACAGTTACGAAATCAGTCGCTTTTTAGCCACCACCTTCGGATGGCTAAATAGATCGCTATGTGCCACGATTTAAACATTTGTCATATCGGTAGATATTTAGCCACCGATATGGCTGGCCGCATTTCAGTGGCGTGTTAGTTACCGTTTTCTACCGATGCACATTTAGCTACCACGGATCCACGACCATTTTTTGGCTATTAATGACTAAAATTTATTTAGCCACTGATTTTCGCTATTAACCACTGATATAATGGTAACTAAATAATTGATTTTTTGTAGTGATGTAATTAAATCCATAATATTAAACTATTTTTTAACAGTGTCAAAACTTGAATAGTAAATAAATTCAAGTAAAATAGTGGTCCGGTAAAAGTCCTAATAGAGGACGATGGTGAGATCTCGGAGAAATACATGATTGAGAAAGGCGGCGAGGCTTAAAATTACAATTTTTGAATAATTATTTTTAGGAAATTGAAAATAATTAAGATGATGTGAATGAAATATATTTACAACAAAAAAAAATTTTGAAAAGAAAAAAAAATACAAAATCCAGTTGTTCATATGTCTATCACAAAGGTAAAAAGATATGTATTATACAATACACACTATACTCTTACCACTTTATTACTATGTCGATCCTATTAATTATAGTTTTATTCTTGGTTATACTATTATATATATAATATATTATAGTTGTATTTTTGGTTTCACCTGAGGTCAAACTTTGACTGAAATTCTAAAATTTGATATCTAATTTGGCAAAATGGCCCAAGACTTCTAGCCTAGCGGTTTGTGCTAGTGTCATCCAATATCACCATCTGGGTTCGAGCCCACTTTAATGCGTATTATTAAATTGTTGTCAAAAAAAAAATTTGGAAAAATTAGATAAATGTATAAAATTTTGTATGCGTCATTCTATTTATCATAGTAATATATAGAATATAATAAAGTTACATTTTATATAGAAGAAAGTGAGATAAATTTTATTGAGAGAAATATTTTCTTATTCGTAACATTCTATATCAAAATTTATAGAAATATATCATTGTTTCAAAATTTTCACAACATATTATATACAGAAAAATCTATGTTTATACATGTAAATTATACATGCGAATAATTATATTTAGAAGACTGAAAATAATTAAGATGAGGTGAATGAAACATATTTATCACAAACAAAAGTTCAAAAAGAAAAGAAAAAAATACAAAATCCAGTTGTTCATATGTCTATCACAAAGGTAAAAATGTAGTTACTATACAATTCACATACTATACTCTTAACCACTGTATTGGTATGACTATCCTATTAATTACAGTTTTATTTTTAGTTTTAGTATTCTATATATAATATATATGCCGCTTATTCTCATTAATCTTGTTTATTGTGTTTATTATATACTAATGATTGATTAAACATATCAGTAATAAAAAGTACAATTTTTTTTGTTGAGTCTCACATGTTTCGAATTTTTAAAAATTGATACAAATTTCTTTAAGAGATGAATAATCTCACCATTAAAAAACATGTTCTATTTAGCCACACATAATATAGAATATCATCATATACTATATAAAATGATGATGTAGAATATAATGATGTAGAGTAGTATATAGAATGATGAGTTTCTAATTACAATTATTCATTCATCTTTTCAATATTCATTTTTAAAACTTCAAACCACTACATACATATAATAAAATCTATATTTTTAGTATACTCAAAAGCTTAAATTGTTTTGTTTTCAAGAAGATAGAAGGAATAGAATCTTAGAGGATATAAAAAAATTATAACCCAATAAAAACGAAAAATGATAAGAAGTGGTCAAGTGTGTGTTTATGTGTAAAAGAAGTAGTTTAGAATATAGAGAATCTTGTTGTCAATTATATTATAGGTTCGTTGATTAATTATAATTTTCTTATGGATATTTATGCCAATTTCCCTAGTTTTTAAAGGAAAAGGAATGATTTTGGTCTTGTTCACACACAAGAAATGCTTTTGGTCTAACATAAAGTAAAAGGAAACATTGAAATTCCATTTCATCGGTAACAGAAAAGCAAATCAACGACCTTAGTTTTGAAATTCCATTTTACTGGCCCAAAATACAATTGTCCATACAACCGCAAACATTTTATAATAAGATGTCACATACCTTTTCAATTAATAATAAAAGAAACTATATTTACAATTTTTTAATAAAAAATTCGAAAGATATCCGTGTAAAAGAGGCTGGATTTACAATTCTTTTTTAAAAACAATTCGACAGATATCCGTGTGTTACTACGAATAAAATAATACTAGTAACTAATAGCGTGAGGTTGTGTTTTTTTATTTAATTTAATGATATTTTATTTTTAAGATTTCTCAATTTGTTATAAACACATATGGATAAAATACCATCATATTTCATCCTATTATGTTCTATTTTTTATATCAAATTTCTATTTCCAGAAAATACATTTTTCTGTTGTAAACAAATTTTCGATTCTTGTTTTGAAAATAGAATATAAGAAAAAAAAATGAAAATCTCTTTTCATCTAAGATTATATTTCTATATGGTATAATCTTTTAATTCGTAATAGAAAATATAGTAGGACATAATAGAAATAAATTTTTCTGAAATATCCTCCGAAATAATTTATATACTATGAAATTATCCAAATCTCATTCACAACCTAGCATCAATTATGCAATTAAATATATATTAACTATATGATGTTATTTTATGAAAGCTTATTTAACCCGTCCCGCTATAGATAAAATACTTTATTATCATATTTGCAAAAACATATGACCATAAAAGAACCAATCCTAATTTGTATTAGAAACATGATTTAGAATAAGGAAGATACTGAGAATGATTACTTGCAGTATCATCAGAATTCACACAAATTCTTGGATTTTAGATATAAGTGCATTATTCCATATGACTCCTCATAAATAGTTGTTTGGAAGTTTAAAGCTGGAAACATGGGTTTAATTCAGTTGGATAATGATATGGCATGTCACATCATTGGTACTGCGCATGTCAAATTCTGCATGCATGATGGAATTCTCATAACACTAACTCATGTTAGACATATTCCAGAAATGAAGAATAATATGAATTCCTTGGGAACACTTCGTTTAAGTTCATAGCATATGAAGATGAAGACGTTTTGAAGGTGGTAAAGGAGCTATGGTATGTGATGAACGGGAAGATGACAACACGAAATGCTTATCGTTTTGAAGAAAGTGTGGTTGCAGGAGGAGTTGCAACTGCGATTTATGAATCGGAGAGTACAACTCTGTAGCATATGCATATAGGTCATATAGAAGAACATGGCTTAACGAACTTCACAAGATAGGTCCTGTGGACGGGTTAAAAAAATGTAAGATGGATTTCTGAAAGTTCAATGTTATGAGAAAGCAGTCCAAAGTTTTTTTCAAGACTATAACACATGACAAAAGGTCATTTAGACTATGTCTATGATTTGTGGAGTCCCTCTCAAGAATAGTCATTGGGAGGATCTAGGTACTTTTTCATCTTTAATGATAACTTTTCGAAAACGTTTTAAGTGTACATCTTAAAGGAGAAGTCTGAGGTATTCGCGATTTTCAAGATTTGCAAGGCTAAAATATAAAACCAGGTGAGACGAGGATTAAGTATCTGAGATCGGATAATGGCACGGAGTATACAGATATAGAGTTTAAAAAGTTCTGCGATGAGCATTATATTTAAAGGCACTTCACAGTAAAGATCACACCACAGCAAAACGGGGCCAGTGAAATGATGAATCATACGATTGTTGAGAAAGCAAAGTCTTTGAGGTTGAACGCAGGGCTCTCGAAGCAGTTATGGGCTTTGAGAGTAAACATGGTAGACTATCTCATCAATAGATTGCCAAGGAGTTCTCTGGAGGGAAAATTAGATGAAGAAGTGTGGAGTGGGTTTGATCTATCAAACTTGAAGATATCAAGATGCCCGACTTACATGATAGTTCCAAGTGATGAAAGGTCAAAGTTGGATTCAAAATCTAAGAAGTGCATCTTTCTAGGTATTGTAAAAGGTGAGAAAGGCTTCAATTTGTATGATCCTCAGGCTAAGAAGAGGGTGATCAGTCAAGATGTGGTCTTTGATGAGTAGTATATGGTGTCACAGGCAAGATCAGAATGAGTACATGTGATCATGGAGACTGAAACAGATTATGGAGCAGCACAAGAGGAGTCTAGCGAGACTATACCTGCAGCAGTAAGTAATGAGCAGCCGGATGGGAAAGAGGATCCGGCTCAGAAGAAGCATCATAAAACCACCGAAACGACAAGGATAAGATGACATGGACAATTATGCATGTTCTTGTGGTTGGCACAGATGATCCTGCTAATTTTTGGGAGGCTATAAATACATCTTATAAAGATGAATGGATTGGTGCCATGTCAGAGGAAAGTTAGAGTTTTGAAAAGAATCGAACATGTGATCTTAACCTTTACCAACAAGGAAGAAGAAGAATGGATGCAATTGGGGTTTCAAGATGAAAACAGGGATGTCTAAGAAGGAACCAGTAAAGTATAAAGCTAGAGTATTAGCAACGGAGTAGTAGCAACAGATTACTCGCAAAGGAAAGAAGTAGATTATGACAAGATTTTCTCTCATCTTGTTAGGCAAACTTCCATACAAGTTGTGTTGGGATTGGTAGCAAGTTGATCCATCTTGGGTAGATGGATGTGAAGATACTATTTCTTCTTGGAGGTCTGGACGAAGAGATCTATATGGAGTAGCGAGAAGGTTTGTAAAACCAGATGATAAGAAGCTTGTGTACATATAGAAGAAGTCTTTGTAAGAGTTAAAGCAAGCTCCTAGACAATAGTAAAAAAATTTTGATTCCTATATGTTAAAGATTGGCTTCAAGAGTTACGACTATGTTTGCTACATCTATGTAAGGTACCTCGATGACCATCCCCCCATATTCTTGCAATGATATGCTCATTTATGGGAGAAACATGAAGGATATTGAAGTGCTGAAAGGTTTTTTGAATGATGAGTTTAAAGCGAATGATCTTGGAGCTGCAAAGAAGATACTTGGGATGGAAATTCGCAGGGAAAGAAAACTAAGAGGTTATGGCTTTCTCAGAAAATTTACATTCTGAAGATTTTAGAAAGGTTTGACATGTCAAATGCAAAACCAGGTTCTACATCTTTGGCGATGCACATCAAGCTTTCAGCAAAGCAATGTCCAAAGACTGATGAAGAAATCAGAGATATGGTACGAGTTCTTTATGTTAGTGTAATTGGTTGTTTGATGTATTCAATGGTTTGCACCAGGCGGATTTAGCACAAACAATTAGTCATGTAAGTAAGTAAATGTGTAATCCTAGAAGAGAACACTGGAACATAGTAAAATTTATTCTTATGTATTTGAAGGGTACATCTAACTATGGACATATATTTAGAGGTCAAGAGTCCGGCTCAGTTATGGAGTATGTGGATTCAGGATTATGCATGTGATCTATACTATAAGGTACATTTTTACTCTTCCAGGAGGTGATATTTTTTGGAAATTTGTGTTGCAATTCATGGTTGCAATGTCTACTATGAAAGATGAGTATATATCAATAGAAGAAGCTGCCAAAAAATAATTATGGGTTAAAGGACTTGCGTCAAAATTGAGTATTGGTCAAGGTGGAGTGCAACTTTACATTGTTTCTGACTAAGAATTATGTACATCATGTAAGGATGAAGCATATTCATATAAGATGAGAGTGTTGTTTGCATCAGGTGAAGTTTTATTGGATAAGGTGAATACGTTAGAAAATACAGTTGGTATGTTGACCAAAATAGGAAATATTTTCATTATAGGAAAAGAAAACATCCTTATTCATTTTTCTAGTTTCTTTTGGTATCGGATTTTTGAGCTATATAAATAAAAGACTAAGGGTTTATAATTATTCGTTCACACAATTAATAAGACAGTAATCATATGCGGTATTTTACCTCAATAGTTTTCTCTCTAAATTTTTTGCTTTTCTTCTTGTCTGATATGATCTAGATACACAACACATATTAAACAGATTCAGAAAGGAAACTAGGAAATTTTACTCTTACAATTTTGCATGCGAAAATGAATTGTCATGGGTCTTCTTCCTTGGGAAGCAACTTAACCGATCTTAGTTTGTTTGCTTTGTTTCCTCCAAGTTCCAAGTTGTTTAGTTGGATGCCTTCTTCATAATTTGAAGAGAGTGAAGAGCCATCCAATAATCAGCATGAATATGATCTTATTGCGGCTTCAATTGCATTACAGTAGTTAGTCGGATTATCTTCCATTTCTCATAGTAGAACTCAATTATGACGCTTCACAGCATCCACGAGCGAGTTAGACTTTTATCTTTTAACGTGCAAGTTCAGTACCTCTATCTTCCCACTCAACTCCGAGTACACACCATCGATTTTGGTCTTGAATTTCATAGTCGCTTGATGTTGATTCGTGATGATTTGGTTCAGCATTGCGTTCATCTTATCTTTGGTTCGGATAGCCAAAAATTCAGATGCTTTTGATGCATGCTTTTTTTTGTGAAAAGAACTCTGATGGAAACTGTTTCTGCATGTGTTAGGATTTCTGGCAAAAGATTTTTGCTGGAAATTTCCTCCTTTTAAGTTGTCCCCACGTCTATAAGACTCGATCAACCGGGTCCTATCTTGCGAGGGAAAATGTTGATTTTGTGGGTTTTCCACGTTTTGACTTTTGTAAGAAAAGTTAGAGGTTATTTCTGAAATTGTTAAAATTTATATTTTGGGAATACTTTATGTTCTCATGTAATATATCTCATTCTTTTGAGAATTAGATTCTTCTCCATGAAATCTTTGACTCTTTCCACCAATGGTGTTATCAATGATGGTAGCGCATTGCTGATTTTTCTAAATTTGGTTCGTTATACTTCTTAGTTCAGCAATCAATATAGATTTTCATCACTGTCAGGTGTCGACTTGTCAAAACTATTGATGTTGCTAACAATAATGTTACGATGAGAGTTTGGCTTTCTTCAACCGTTTTGGTCGTGAAGTTGCCATTGTTAACTCTGTTCAGAGACAGCTGATACTTATGGTCTACACCTCTATAAAAAATACTCAAAATAAGTAAAATCTTTACAGAGCATCATATAAATTTTCAAGAGTAACATCTTTAAAATATAAAAGATTGGATCGAGATTTAGTGTGAAAATGATTAAGGTAAGTAGACTTGCAACCTTCCCAAATAGTGATCAAACCTGATTATAATGTCTTCAACCAGTGATCAGCTTTATCTGAGGTAATCTTGAGGAACTTCATTCATCTTTATGTTGATACATATCTCCTCAAACAATATGATATGATCCATAGATTGTTCAGTGGGTAACTCACAGAATTTGTAATCCTTGACCAAATCAATGATTTGGGTTTTATCTCATAATCTTTTCTGTACAGGAGTTGAGGATAAATCATAGCTCAGTTTTGGAATTACTGATCGGGTGCATAAAAATATGCAATCGTTTGATGGAGATGTGCATGTTGACTTTGGTTATCCATAGGTGGAGGAGCGTCTCGTTTCTTTTTGAGCATCCAAGACGGGTTCTTCATGTTTATCTACTATCCAAACTCGTTGTTGAGCTTTTATATTAGCAATATCGCTTAAAGGTTGATTTATTATTGCATTGATGCGAGTTATCCTTGCAAGTTTCTCAATTTCAGGTTAAAATTGGATATAAACTTTTTGATCCTTAGCTCCTAGTCAGGCACTTTCTACTCTAGAATTTACCAAAATCAAAATTCAAATTCAATAAACAAAAAGGTTTTGACTTAGACTAAAACTTCAATTCCAAAACTAATGGCATTAGAAATTTCCGGTCGGAATGGTACCAAAAAATTTATGGGTTTTGAAATTTTCCAAAAACAAAAGCAAATAAAAGCTACAAGTATACATTAATCAGTTTTAGTGCTTTAGATATTGAATCACGGAGAATGAATGCATAATGATTTACGCATTAAAACTAGATGTAAGCTTAATTATGATTATGGTTACGATGCGATATTTTAGCAAATATCAAAAATAATAAAACAATTTAAAGACTTATGACTAAAATTTTGTTTTTGGGAACTGCTAAGGGTTTCATTGTTTTGATTATTCAGATTTCAACAACTATATGCAAACATAAGTATTTTCATCTTAGAGCTTGAAATACTAGTATTCAATAATTACACTCTAGTGGCGGAAAACCGACTTTTCCTATATAAATCAGCAATGCAAGTGCAAGTTCGAGATGTTCACTAAATAATGTTAAGAGTCAAATCTCGCTTTTTAAATATATAGCCATCTAATTCAATTTGGGAAAATCAACCAACTAGTGTAGAAGCGATGATTTTTCCTATATTAGTGATAAGTGATCAATTCAACAACATGCATTAAAAATATAATAAACAGAGGACTAACTTTACCTTACGAATGCATCATCCCATAAACAAAACCTATTTAACCAAACCATGAATAGATCCCCAGTTGAAAACTCTATTCTCAATAAAAAAAAACTACTCCATCATGATAAAAGGGACAATAGCAAATGTAACTGAAAACATCTTTTGAATAAAAGAGTAGATTCGGGTTTAGAAATACATCTCTTTCGATGACCAAAAGATTGAAATCTTCTCTCAAAGAACCAAAGTATCAAAACAATAAATCTAGAAACTAAGAACAAATAACTTTTTGTAGGTTGTTTAATGGTATGTCTTTCTCTCAATTTTGTGCTCCTATTTTGTTTATATAACAAACAAAAAAAGTGTGTTTTATGCTGCCATAAAAGAGCCTTATTAATATGATTATCGGCTGTGACCGTCTAGGGTCTAAAGAAAGTAAAAGGAAAACTGATACATCAAAAATTATAACAAAAGATACAAAAACTTATTGCTAACTTAATGAATATTATTACTTGAAATATTTTAAAAAGGATCCATAAAAGAGTAGACTCTTGGAGTGCATGTCATCTCTCTTTTGGGGTATGCTCAAATTGTCAAAATATGTCATTGCAAGTAGGGATGTTAATAAGGGTTTTCCAACCCGGCCCAACCCTATTTAATTAAAACCCAGCCCTAAATGAGCCCTGACCTTTAAAAAACCTGTTCAAGTTTAAATAACAGGG
>AFAN01000173.1:0-47796 GCA_000218505.1 Schrenkiella parvula
GTATATATATATATATATATATATATATATATAATATATTGAAGGTAGATATTTTGCAGGGATATAAAACCAGACAATCTTCTGTTGGACAAGAATGGTCATATGAAGCTGTCTGATTTTGGTCTTTGTAAGCCTCTCGACTGTAGAAATATTTCGGCTATGAACGTAAATGAACCTTTGAATGATGAGAATACAAATGAATCAATCGATGGTGATGAGAACTGCTCGATAGGACGCCGTGGAAGGCGTTGGAAGAGCCCATTGGAGCAGCTGCAGCATTGGCAGATAAACAGAAGAAAATTGGTATAGAAAAAACCCTTGTTTTAAGCCTTTTTTATGAAAGTAGGCTTCTATTCTTATCACATTTGGGGCATCCTTTTGAGTGCTCCTTTGGATTTATGTCCTCTGGATTTTGCGTGCTCTTGTTTTGAAACAGGCATATTCAACTGTTGGTACCCCTGATTATATTGCACCTGAAGTGTTGCTGAAGAAGGGATACGGTGTAGAGTGTGACTGGTGGGTCATCGATAATTATCTTTAGATTCTTCTCCAATAGAACTGTCCCTTCATGATCAACTTGTTATCTTATCTTGCTGGTTCATAATTACCGAGCATCTAATTGTTGATCGACACACATGCCTATTTTCTTTCATTGGCTCATACGCATTCATGTAAGTGCAGGTGGTCTTTAGGAGCCATTATGTATGAGATGCTCGTTGGCTATCCCCCATTTTACTCCGATGACCCCGTAACAACATGTAGAAAGGTCTCTTTGCTACTAATTACAGTAGTGTTCACTTTGTTCTTTATCTCATTTATAAATAAAAATTCTTAAAGAAGGGAACTATTGATGCTGAGATAATTTAAAATGGAGGACGTGTTCAATATTTCCAACATGTTTTGCTTTGCCTTGTTACCGTCAGGATCTTCACATCTTTTCATTCTCTCCGACAAAAATTGACATTCTGTGTGCATTATACCAATGTTTTATTTAATGGATTTTAGATTGTGAGCTGGAGAACTCATTTGGTATTCCCCGAGGACGCAAGATTGACACCTCAGGCACGAGATCTCATTTGTAGCTTGCTTTGTGATTCTGAACATAGGCTAGGTTCTCATGGAGCCGGAGCCGACCAAATCAAAGTATGTAAACATAATATAACAAACATTGTTTATTCTTCTCTTGTCTTTTCTCTTTGTCTGTTACCATTCATTTTTTTGACAAAACAAAGACACATCTAGGCTCATCCTTGGTTCAAAGATGTGGAATGGGAAAAACTATATGAGATGGATGCAGCTTTTAAGCCAGTAGTCAATGGAGAACTTGATACTCAGAATTTTATGAAATTTGATGAGGTAAAAAACCCGCCATCTCAAGGATTTAAAATTGTATATCCTCTTCCTCAGTGGCTGCGTCACTATCATCTTCTAATTCTTCCTTAGGTGGATTGTCCAAAACCAACACGAACAGGATCTGGACCGTCATGGAAGGTACCACAATTCTCAGGAAAATCATATTTGCTTATCCCGGGGCTCTTGCTCTGTACTTATCGATCTACCTGACCTTGTTTTTTTCTCGTAGGTGAGCATAACCCCTCAAAACATCAATTTTGTGGGATATACATACAGAAACTTTGACGCTGTCCGTGGCTCTCGCTATTCTTTAGGTGCAACAACTGTTTCCTTTTTCTTCTCTATTTTCTGATTAACACGATTTATTTTCTGCACTTTGCGAGCTACCTTTCTCATAGTTTCTTGAAAATATGAATGCAGATATCAAAGGAAGCATTTCGCCACCACGCTCATCAACTGACTCTACCCGAAGTAAGCCTTGTTATTAGCATTTTTAGATGTATTCCTCTACTCCATTGCAATAAAAAAACATGCTTCGATTAAATTTCCATGCTTTACATTTCATTTTCAATTCTCAGGTGACTCTGCAATTGATTACGCAAAACTCTCCATCGATGATGCTTCACAATAATGATTCAATCCAAGTCATCGTCTTCCTCTACAAAGCAACACTCTGCAACTATTTCCTTTTCTTGATCCACCAAACTTTTGTTTTTTCTCAATGTACAGCCATAATTGCTTGCAGTTGCATAGAGAAGAGAAAATCTTTGAGAAATCTCTCTGTCTCTCTGTTTCTATATTCCGGCGATTTGCCCAGAATTGGCCGTTCATGTATTTTTCTTGTACGGCCGTTTTCCTTGTGGCAGTTTCCAGCCGTTTTTTTCCCGCCATTGTTTACTAGTTATTGTTAGCAACATCCAAAAAATCTGCTTTTTAACTTTGCGGCTATTTTGATCATTTTTCTTTTCTGTTTTTTTTGTTTTTTGTAAATATTGTTATGCTCTTGTTAATATAAATATCAATTCATTTCAAATCTGATTAGGAAAAAATGGTAAGAAAATTTATATTACATTCTATATACACAAAAAACCCAAAATATGAGATTTACTAATTTTTTTATATGAAAATGGTGGGAATTGTTTTTTAATGAAACTTAAAATAACACCCATCTTGCTTGTTTGAATATTATTTAATTAGTATAACTAAAAAAACTAATTATCTATAGATTGGTGTAATTATTTGATAATTAATTATTGAAGAGAATTCTCAAGAGAAGTAATAGTAACCGAAAACAATGCGTTGTACTGATATGTAAGGTGAATAGCACAACTGAATTACATACTCAATAGAACATAAAAATTTGTAAATTAAGTAAACTTAAAAAAGGAGTTATCAAATAACTAAAAAAAATATGAATGGTAATAATTTTTTTTCGTTGAATAGTGGAACTAAAAAATATATCTTATTAAGTTACTAAAACAAACACTAAAATTCTAAAAACAATTTATCTAAAACATTTTTGAGAATTCTATGAATGCATTTACAATAAAATTTTCCCACAACAGATAATCTCCATTTTAACTCTCTAATTTGTTTCTTGGAAATATTTTTTTTAAAAAAACGTCAAATTATTGTTTATTAGACTTGTTGTTTTTTTTTCCATGTTTTGCCGTTAAGCAAAATCTATTGTGAATCTTATGTAATGTTGAGATTATGTTTTGACACATACATATACATACAATTTATTACTTATGTATTATCTTCATCACTTTACAGATAAAAAAATCTATACAAATCCGAAACCGATTAGCAAAATCCTTCATAACTCGTCATATTCCTAAAGATCTATTTAATTTCAAACACTTATTACTTACAATATATTGTAATTTTACAAAAAAAAATTGTTTTCAAGCATTATGGATAAAACAAATCACCCTAGTCAATTTTCTAAACACAAATATTTATATCTACTAGATACTTATTGTACATTTGTTCTTTTCTTTGCTTTTAATTAATACTTGAAAGATCTTAAGAATAACACTTGTCATCTATAACACTCAAATCATTTATAGAATTTTCTCATTAATAGACTTCTTATAATATGCGAATCCCCTCTATATATTCAAATGTTGTAATCAATATAATATAATCCATAGATTAGTTATGTTTTCTATCAAAACACTAATTTAGTGATAATAATAATGATTCTGTAAACAGTAAAATAACCATTCGATATTCGTCGACGAAAAGCCCATAGCTGCTGCTTCGACCCGAACCGGCTCGTGTTTTTACCAAATTACCCTTTCTTTCACCTTCAAAGGCAAATGTATTCCTGAAAGGCTATACGACGGGTAAATTCGTAATTTTACTGTCCTAGTTTCATCGCCGATCATAAACAAACAGCAAACGAGACGAAGCCTTGGATCCCGTCCTCTCATGGCCGTTGCACGAACGTTGCTTAATTTCGATTTTCGGGCTCTTTACGTACTCTTCGAAACGATCTAATCCTCAAAATCTCTGATTTTGGAAACGAGCTTTCTTCTGCGGATTTTTTTGTGTGTTTTGCCTCTTTGCCGCGGTTTTTGATTCGAGGTACGTGTGTTTTCTTTCATCTGCTTTTGATTTTAGGGTTTTGTTTCTTGTAAATTTATTGTTGATTACGCTGCTTATTGAAGACTGTATTTTAGTTCAATATCTTCAAATTTTTATAATTGATTCAGGTTTTTCCTAGGGTTTCTAATTAAAAGTATTCATGGGCTATTTTAGTTGGTTCAAGTTTGTTTTTTATAGGGATTTTGTGGTAACGAAGTTAAATTATGGTGAAAAGAATCAATCTTTAGGAGATGATCAGTTCAAATTTCTACTTAAGCTTGCCCAAAAAGATTGTGCTGAGTTCAGGAATCTATTTACTAAACAATGCAGATTAGCTGTGATTTAGGCGTATAAGGAATTATACTTTTCAACTTCTCTCTGGGTTTAATTATAGGTATTTCACTGGCTACGTGATTTAGCTTTTCAACGAACTAAGCGGAAGTGAAAATTGGAGGAAAATTTCAGGACCAATCAACTGGCTAAGTAGATTCATCAAATTAGTAAGGAAAGAATGGTTCGTGTAATTAAGGTTAGAATAGTTTCGCTAGCAATACTGCTTAGTTCACTTTCAAATTTTAGTGGAGGTTTTTTTTTTGTGAAATTGCATATTGGTCAATTAATGTGTTCCTTTATTGGTTTTAGTTCTTAACTTGGTATAGATTAGTTTCAGTATTTAGAATAAGATGTTCTTTGCTGTTATGAATATGAGTATGGTTCTGGCAGTTTCTGGCTAACGTTCATACTGAATATATGCTTAGGAAGCTAAATGTATGCAATGAAGAAACCAAAAATCTGAAATCACTTATAGAATCTGCGTGTGTTTGTATTTAGGGTCTAGATATTGGAGTTTTTTTTCCCTACTTTTGGGCTTTTCAAGAGTTGGACATAATGTTTCTCTTGATTCTCTTCACTATTTTCATGTTTAAGTTCTACATGAAACATTTTGGGATTTGTTTATTTCCGAAGTAACTGTACATATACCATTTCATGGCAAAGGCTTATGGAGTTTACTGATGTTTATGTTCAATTTGTCACATTGCAGGTGCAACTTAAATCAATTATTTGAGAGCTGAATAATTAGCATTTATGTGCTACAGCTTGCCATACACCACTGTTTATATAGTGTTTATAATAATTTTCCAGAGCTGAGGGAATGTCAGCACCTGGGAAGTTTGACTATTCTTCCGGCGCTTTAGATAGGCCTCTTTACAGATCTAACTTTGCTGCACAGATGGAAAGATCAAGTAGCTTTCGTGAGTCCATGGAACACTCTGTCCCATCTCATCCAAACATGTTGAGGGGCACTTCACCATTAGCACAAACCGATGTGACCAATTTCTTTCAGTGTTTGCGTTTTGATCCTAAGGTGGTGGCCGCGGATCACAAGTCTATTCGTCAAGGTGACTTTAAGCGGCATATGAATATTGCTGTTGGAATACAAGGAGATGAGTCTCCTAGTGTAGCAATGAAAGGGAAGTTAACTCCATCTCCTATACCAGAAGAGATCAAAAGACTAAAGGCTGGTCTGCGTGAAAACAATGTGAAGGCCAGGTAAGTGAACTACCACAAGTTAGTTTGTTGTGTTTGCAGTACTTTTTTGGCTCATTTACTTCTTTTGGTCACAGGGAGCGTGTAAAAATCTTCAACGAAGCTTCTTCTGTATTTAACAAGTTTTTCCCAAGTGTGCCTACAAAGAAGAGGTCTCGGCCAGAAGGGTTTTCTGGTGAGCGCTCTGGTGATCGCTTGGTATCAGGATCAGGCCTAGGTAAAATGGGAATTCAAGGTCAGGCCCTGGCTGGTATTGAGCTTGACCAGCAAAAGATGGATGAACGACCTAAAAGTGCTGTTCCAAATAAGCGAACACGTACTTCCATGGTAATTTCTGATTTCTTTTTTGGACATAACTTCCTTTATTGTATTACCCGCATGTAGTTGTTTGAGTTAATAGCTTGGTTCGTACTTGAACAAATAACCCTTATATGCTATAATGCACTTTTCTGTCCGCATTTTATTGCATGCTCCTTGTTACTGGAAAGGTGGATCTTGTGAACAAGTTGTTGGTGAAAAAAATGGTCACTGGTCACAAATTTTTAGTTTTGGATAAAGTATAGAAACTTTGTCACTTTGAGCAATTTGCTATCAAAAGTAGTCATTTTTGTTTATTTCGAATTGCATGAAAATGTAAGTATCAGATAAAAAAAAAGTTATGACCTAAATATGTCTGATACGATGAAACTAACTGTTTTAAAATTTTGATAGAAGTTTATAAAAATTTGCATCTGATGTTATTTTCTAAATTTAGGTTTTTTTTATAACAAGTCCGTCATTATTGCTTCTGAAAACCTTAAATCTCTTTATTTTGTGGTGCAGATGGATGTTCGAAGCAATTCTATTGTTCGACAATCAGCTGGTGTGGACAGAGATAAAGAAGTAATGCGGCTGGCAAATCATAATGCAGTTCAGGGTGAAGATCGAACTTCAATTGGTATGGATGGTTGGGAAAAGTCAAAGATGAAGAAAAAACGCTCCTGTATTAAAACTGACTGTCATCCTAACCTGGCTTCGAGTAAAGTGGTTGATGGTTACAGAGACTTGAAGCAGGGCACACAACAGAAGTCAATGGGTGACTCCCGGACGAGATTGAATGGTGACTCGAACATGTTAAGGTATGACCTGTTGTTTGTACACGATAGCTTTTTGGTGCAGTCAACTTAGTTACATACAATGTCTAATGGTGATATTTGCTATCCTTTTTTATTAATTGTTCCAATGTTCTTAGAAGTATGTTCTTCGAATTACTTTGCTCAGATGTGCTTAGCTAGCAGACTTTCTTTTTGAAGGTCTCGTATTTGCTCTACTTTCCATTTACATTTACTGTTCCCCTTTTAACGTTTATTAGGAAAAAGCATAAGTGTATACATGAACTTTGATTAGTTGCTCTTCACTGCCTCTATGTTTACATGATTTTATCTGAACTAATAGAAGTATGTGCTGGATTGATAAGTCTTTACGCTGTAAAAATATTCTGCAAGTTAGAGATGCATGAATATGAGGTGTCTACATAAATCAACATCTCCCTTTGTTTTATTCTGACATTTTACTGGTGATTATTTGATCCATTGAAGTGGGGTAGATTATGGTTTCAAGGGTTCAGAATATGCTGGGTTCATTTCACTTGATCTAGTTGATCACTTTGTTGTGTTTTACTTCTTCTTTATTTTCTCACCTCCTGTCGATCCACTGGATTCTGTTTACTTTGATGGTTATCCTACAGGTTAAAATCTCCTGTTTGAATTATTTCTGTAGGCAAGCGGCTGGTAATGGAGCTACTGGGTATGGTAGATCTGATAACCTCTCTCAGCAGACAAGCTTGGCTGGGCATTCCCCACTGCCAAGGGTCGATTCTGATCATAATTCTTTGTACATTGAGAAGAGAGAACGCTCCATTAGCTCAGATAAGGAAAGGGTGAATCTCAGGGCTGTCAACAAGTATGTGTTATAATAGTAATCACACATTTTTGAATAATTCTATCATCACATCCATTAATCACATGCACCTTGGTTATAAGATTTCAGTTTCCCGTATTCATCTTCCTGATGTTTTAGCCACTGTTGTTTCTAATCATTGTTCTGTGAATTTATTACTCTGTTGGGTTCTTTGAAGGTCCAATATCCACGATGAATTCAATTCTTCAAGTCTGGTTTCAAACACGAAAACAAATGCTTCAGTTCGCGGGCCTAGATCAGGATCAGGGCTACCTCCGAAACTGTCTCCGGGACTCCATAACACTCCATCCCCAAGCGACTGGGATATTTCTGGCTGTACAAATAAGCCTCCACCATTGTCAGGGGTTACACAACGGAAGCGTATGCCATCAAATCGGTCTTCGTCACCACCTGTCACTCAATGGGCCAGTCAAAGACCACAAAAGATATCCCGTATAGCAAGAAGGACGAATTTAGTCCCCATTGTTTCTAATAAGGACGAAGTTCCCTACTCAGATAATGTATCAGATGCTGGTTGTAGTGAAACTGGGTTTGGATTTCATAAACGCTCGCCAGCTGCTTCTCCTCAATTGAAACTAAAAGGGGAAAGTAGCTTCTCCACAGCAGCTCTGTCAGAAAGTGAAGAATCTGGTCCCCCTGAGATCAAGTCTAAAAGCAAGGGGAAACAGTCTGATGAGGTTGATGGGAAACCTGCACAGAGTATTCCTAAAGTGTCTATCCCTGCTTTACAATCAAGAAAAGGTAACAAACACGAAGGGATTGGGGATGGTGTGAGAAGGCAAGGAAGGACGGGCCGTGGCTTTTCTTCCACAAGGTCTCTCAACCCAATGGTAGTAGAGAAACATAAGAATGTCGGAACAGCAAAACAGCTTCGCAGTGCAAGACCTATTTTGGACAAGAGTGAAAGGTAGAGATCATTTTTACACGTAGCCTCTAATTTTCTTTCTTGTGTGTGTAAAGTTTTCGGACTCCATGGTGTTTATCTCATAGATTTCTTCGTGAATTCTGCGCAGTAAGGTGGGTCGTCCACCCACTAGGAAACTATCTGATCGCAAGGCTTACAAACGTCAGAGAGCTACGGCAACAAATGCTTCACCACTAGATTTTCATGGTAAAATAAGTTCACTTTAAAAAGAATCTGCCTTTTTGGCTGGATTTTGTTTTTGTTTTATTCCTTTATATATGGATTACTTACGTTTCTTAGCCAATTCAGATGATGGCCATGAGGAGCTACAAGCTGCTGTTAACTCAGCCGTAAATTTTGGTAAAGTATTGTTTCCTCAACCAATTTTAGGTTGTATACCCAACTTTTGTATCTGGATTGAATTGTCTTGGTCATTGATGCAGCTCAGAATTTTCCCAACTCTTTCTGGAAGCAAATGGAGCGCTACTTTTGCTTTATATCTGATGATCATATCAATTTCATGAAACGCCAGGTGAATCCTTTTACTTCATTTTCAGATCTCATTGTTAAGGATGTGACAGATATGTCTTTATTGGGTAATAACTATTCACACCTGACATCCTGAAGTAACACTGTAATAGTCTAGTTGGTTTCTTTTTGGCTCAAGTCTAGTTGGTTAGGAATGTGCTACAAGGGAAATTGAGGTTTGGATTGATATATGGAAAAGAGTAGCAATAATTTCACTATCTGTTGCTCCCTACGTATTTGTCTGCACCCCATTATTGTAAAGGTAAAAGGATCCCAAAGAAGTAAAAATTGGTGTGTCTGTTAGATTTGTTTAAAATACGTGATTTCATAGATATCAATATTTGTGGCGTTACAGAAGCTAAATGGAGCTCCATGCATGTTAACTTCAACACATTTTAGATAAGTCAGTAATGTACTGCTTTTTTCCCCACTTTCAGGGAGAACTCTTCTCCATGGATCGTTCACCCGTGCTGACATCCTCTGACTTTGATACCCGTAATTTATATCCTGAGGAACTTGCAACTAGCAGGGTGGATTCCAAGGCTTCTCCACTATACCATAGATTGCTATCAGCTTTGATTTCTGAGGACTCGCTGAGTATAAATGAAGATCTACAAGTTGATGGATTTGGGGCTATGCATGATCTTGATGACGACTCTGAATTCAGTGTTCCGAATAGTAATGGGTATAGAAACAATGAAAGGCTGGAACATGATGAATCAGAAGATGATGGGTCTGCAATTCTGTTCAGGGGTGTTAACAACTCAGCCTACCACTGCAATGGCAAATTTTCAGATCATTCACCCATTGACTTCTCAGACATTCAGTATGATAAATTGGGGATTGATGAAAAGATTTATCTGGAAGCTCAGTCTATTGGAATATCCTTAGAACCAATGGTATACAGTCATTTTAGAGACTTGTTACTGCTATGTAATTTTTGCTGAAGTTTCTTGGAACTTGATATGCTGTACTTTTGTTTTCTTACAGCCTAGTATCTCAAACTTGGAGGATGAAGGAATCGTTGACGAAATAAAAAAGTTGGAGGAGGCCATCTGCAAGGAGGTCTCTTTCTCATCACATAATGATATATTATGGTTTCCTTGTCTCCCTTGCGGGTTATTTGTAGTTTAGGTGGATTTTGGCGTTCCTTTAGCAACCTTGTAAACGGACAAAAAGCAATATTTGTATGTCTCATGTTTACTTTCTCCAGAGAACAACAACGTTTGATGATCTCTGTGTTTCTTTCTCAGGGTTCCAAAAAGAAGGAGATGGTGGACAGGCTACTAAAGTCTGCCGTAGAGATGAAAGAAATGAAGGACAAGTATAAATCTTCCCTTACTCCACTTTTTGTGCACGCCTTTGTAGATCTGGATTATGATCTGACGGTTTTGACCTGTGTTTCTTTCCATTACATAGGGAGTTGGATCAGCTTGGTTATGATAAACTCATCGAGATGGCATATGAAAAAAGCAAGGTAAAACTAATTTTCCCAATTTGGCTCATATTCAGATCTTTTTGTTTTGCTTCCCTAGCCGTTGCCAATTCACTTATCTGCTCAACTCCAAGGTTCTTGGTTGATAACTCTGTCTCGCTTCTTTTACAGGCAAGTCGGCGTCATCACACCGTTGGTGGAAAGAATTCTACTAACAAGATATCAAAGCAGGCTGCATCGGCTTTTGTTAAAAGGATGCTTGAACGATGCCGTCAATTCGAAGAGACGGGCAAAAGCTGCTTCAGTGAGCCTGAATTTAAGGATATGTTCATTGCCAGGTTGGCAACAGCCGAGGATACTCTCGCGGACAAGGAGTGTAATCCATCGACTTCAAGTACTATCTGTTTTCTAAGATAAATATAAATAACGAAATCTCTTTTAAATACATATTCGCTTTGCTAATTTGTATACCTCTCTCTTTTCCCTGACAGCGCCCATTGGCTCACAGCCGAGCTCTTCGTTGGCACACATTGGGCAGAATTTGGAGAACTATGCGAATTGTTCTGATGCTCTACCATCTGAAGATGCTTTACTAGAGCAAACGACAGGGAGAGAAGATACAGCATTGTCCAATAGGGTCAAGAAGAGAGAGTTGCTGCTTGATGATGTTGGTATTGGGTCACAATTCTCAAGTAGTACAAAGGGAAAGAGAAGTGAGAGGGACAGAGATGGGAAAGGGCAGGCTTCATCTAGAAGTGGAACCAATAAGATCGGCCGGCCTTCCCTGTCCAATGCCAAGGGTGAAAGAAAACCGAAAGCAAAACCGAAGCAGAAAGCAAATCAGATATCTTCATCATCTGTCAGGATCCCGGAGCAACCCAAAGCACCATTACCCAAATCGAATGAAGCAAACAGCGAGTATGATAATTTGGAGGCACTGGAAGAGACAGAGCCGATTCTCGACTTATCTCAGCTACAAATACCAGATGGCTTAGGAGGTCCAGATGATTTTGATGCGCAACCAGGTGATATTAGCTCCTGGTTTAACATGGATGACGAAGAAGATTTCGATATCCTGGAGCTTGGAATACCAATGGATGATCTCTCAGGGCTGAATATAAAGTTATGAGGTTACCTCTCCCTCTGACTCTATCTATATCTGTATAGGCTTGTTGGTTATACTAGTTAACAACAAAAAAAAGCATAAAAGGTAAAAGAAAAGTTTTGCTTCCTCGAACGAATAACCAGTTACCGGGGAATGGGTTATTCGGATGTTAGCTCCAGAAAATTAGGTCATATAGATTCTTGACTTCATCATTTTCTTCTTCTTAGGGCTTCTTGTCTTCTTATAACTCTGGTTTTCGGGTGAAACTCTTTTCACTTTCTTGATGGATGCTGGATTTGAATCCCGCGGGTAAAGGGTAGGTTGGTAGTTGAACTTCCTGCTGTAAAATGCTTTTGTGGCAGAAAAAGAAGGCAAAGGGAGTGATGATGGTGATGTTGTAGTGACATATATACACACACATAAATGGAGGGTCTTCTTCTTTTTCTTCTTCTTCTTCTTCTTCTTCTTTGATCTTTGGGTTTTATAAAGTAGTTTTTATAACCATTACCTTCTCTGTACATACATTTTGTGCGCCTTAATAAAATTCAGTTTCTCCTTCCATGAACAAGGTCACTGTGTATACTCTTTAGTCTTTTTACCATTCATCGGTTTTGTGTGTCTATGTTTTTGAATCTTCTTGCTGTTATCAGAAGAAAAAGAAAGAAAAATATCTTCTTGGGCTTCACGGGAGATGGGTTTGTGAAGTGGTGATGTCTGTTGTTGGGCTGTTCAATATTTATTTACCACTTCGACTGGGCTTTTCATGATTAAGATTAATAATGGGCTTTTCGTCGGGCTCAGGTGTGAGATTCGAAACAAAAAAATATTGTTTGACAATGATGATAATAGATGTAGTAGACCCGTAGAATCCAGAACGTTGAAACTTAGAAACAAAAGATGTAGTAGACCTCTGCTTGTTTTCGTCGCAGTTGACATGTTATTGTGATTTTGAATTCTACTTCTAACCACACTCTTTATAAGTCTTCTCGAACAAAAGTCACAACATTCAGAACTGTTTCAGGGTTTCACCAAATACTCTGTAGTTTATGATGTCTAACACCTTTTTTCAAGAAGAGTACGATTGTTTAATGAGAATCCAAAATTTGGTACAGACAGTAATGGTAATGAATCACATGGCAAAAATGTGACGGGCAACCTCTGATTTCGAGTCCGGACAAGTTACCCTTGCTTGTCTCAAGAATCCGATTTATTCTTTAGCCACAAGTTTCACGTACTTCCCATCAACCGTAAATCTGGAGCTCGAGTTCACCTGCAAGAAATATAACAAAACACCAAAAGACTCTAAAGTGGAAGTCTTTCTAAAGGGATAATAGATCGTTGTATCTTAATTAGGCAGAATGAGATTGGCTGACCTTTAGCTCTAGCTCCGCATTGACATCGGATTTGTCTCGAGTTATGCCTGAACCCACAAGAGATTCCAGAACAAGCTTCTTCAGTTTCTTCATCTTCAAAGTTTTATCTTCGTTCTGCATCGAATACGAATTCATAGATGTGTTACATTATGTAGTCGCACTGTACAAGTGATATTGGATATTGCAAGTAGCAAGAAAGTAAGTTAAATCGAAACCAAAAGCCAGTAAGAATATAGATACGTACAGATTTCAGAGCTGATGTGATCAACTTTTTCCAATTGATTTTCTTCTCATGGTCCTGCTTCTTCGCTTTCTTTAATTCACCTCCTTTTGATTCTTCGGCTTGAACTACCTCTCCGTTGTTCCCCGTTTCACCTAAAGTCTCTAGCTTTCTCTTTTTCTCAACATGCGAGTCTCCATTCGCAACAACCGAGGAGACAGGTAAATCTACTGGCTTCTGTTCGGAAGCACCATTAGAAGCATTCTCGGTTGTATCCACCACAGATTTTTCTGATTCTTGTTGTTTAGCATGGAAGCCTTTTGCTTTTGCTCGGTGTTTCTTCCCATCGGCATGGGCAAGCAAAGTCTGCTGGCTCGTAGCCTTTGTGTTACATAAGCTGCAATCAATAGATAAAATACTCAAAACCATGTTCACATATAACTCGCACAAACAACAAATACATTCTTAAAAAAGAAAAGTCTACATTAGCTCAATCAAATCCGAAGAAAGATAGATACAACCGGCTTTATTATACTCCTAAACAATGAAGAAGAAGCTCAATACATTAAACTGCATTTGTGTCAGAATCGAGATATCAAAGGAAGGTCGAAAGAAGTGAATACCTACAAAACCATGGATATCGATTTGATAAACCAACATTTATATCAAAGTCTGGCTGTTGCTTAGAGTTGTCCGTTGGCTTTGCAGGTGTGCCGTTAGATGGCTTTGACTGCCCTTTTGGACCATATTTCTCCTAAATACAGAAAGAAAGAAAAAAACATTCAAGACACAGAAACAATTCTCCAATCTCTTATTCCAAGACATAGCCAAAACCTAAAATATAAGCTAATTTGTTCCATAATATGCATATAACCATAAAAGATGAACACAACAGGAGAAGAAGATTGATAGAAATGGTTAGTTGCTTACAGCTTCGGTAATGCACTGGTTATGTCCTTGTACACTATCTTTCCCAAACGTTTCTCCACAGTCGATGCACGATAACTATTTGATTGGCAACAAAAGCGAAGAGATTTAGCAGAAGAATCATCAAAGAGGCTCAATTTTACAAGAAGAAATACCTAGAAATTAAAAATCGAGACCTTTGTGGCATAGCACATCCTGAAGTGAGCCACGAGCTTTGGCTTCTTCAGACTCGCTCCACAGTCCTCGCATTGAAACCAAACCATCGTCTTCTTCTTCCGATTATCGTCGGTAAATTTGAGGAAAGAATTTTCCAGGAGAAATCAAATTCAGGGAACGGGAATCGGAGATGGGTTTAAGACCTGTGTACAAATTAGGGTTTAATACATTGTTGAATGAAGGACTGTCGAAGTTGTCAAACAACGCGCTGTTTTGGAACATTGAAAACGACATGGTTTCTAAAGGTGTGACGGCCTGATTTTCTTCAAAGCTCTGACGGGTTTAACCGTTTAATTTTTGGTCTAAACATCAAAACCGAATTCACCAAACCAAACTGAATAAACTTTGAGAACTTCCATCGTCTGTCTCTACCAAAATATGTGACATTAAAAAAAAATAGAGGAGAGAGAACATAAACGTTTCTAGTTTAAACACTTCAAAATACGTTTCTAATACTATTCTGCCACATGTAACATTATTATAAGTTTTCTTTTTAAATTTAATTATTTTTAAAATATTAATATTTTAAATGTTAAATACTCTTTTTTAGATTTTTTTCTGTTGGAGGTGCTCTTAAAATTCGATTAAACTTTTTAACATTTTCAATAAAAATTTCAGAGTTACAGAAAGATTCACCATTTTTTTTTAGATTTTGAAATCAAAGAAGCTATTGTAAGAAGCTACCGTAGGTAGGAAAGTCACAAACAAATAGTGTATTGAAATAAAAGATGTCATAATTATACTACTCCTAGAGTTCTTTCATAATAGCAAAAACAAATTATTAGACGCACCAAAAAATAAAAAACAAAGAAATAAATAAACAATGCAGGAAACAAATAAAGTATTGAAAATGGAGCTGATTTATGTTTTTTTCCTTTTGTCCTGCTGTTTCAAGATTCTAACTTTCATGTCTTCTTGTTGATTTCCTTGCAATTGCACTAAACTTGGAACATAAGAAGAAGACACAAGTCTTCCAGAATCCCAGCGATTCGGACATACTCTGATGATGTCGACAGAACTAAAGTATCCATCTTTTCCAATGATCCAAGCCATTTGGTACTGATGGCTCTGGATGTGTCTATCCATAAGCACATCAACTTCCTTCTCCTCGTAAATGAAAAAGCTACGAACTTCAAAAGAAGTCAGAAACCTATCCGGTAAACCATTGATTAGTCTCATATCCAGCCTCAAAAAATTGCTCCAAGATACATCATTGGGCTCAATCTTAATCGTAATCCAAATATGTAACATGCCACGGAGATAATATAACACTACGAGCTTCTCATCTCTAGCCCAAAATAGATCTAGTGAACAAATTTTAACTGCATAAGACAAAGGTAGACGCGGTTTAAACCTCTCTGTTGTAAAATCAAAACAGACTAAACAATATTCAAAATGTTCCACTTCTGTCTCCTCTGTACTTAAAAAATAAGTATTTCCTTTCAAAGACACGCAGATATGATAAAGCAGTTTATCACCCTCGAGACTGACATCAAGAATCCTCCATGAATCAGAGCTAAAATCATAAACTTCTAAATTTGTTCGACCGTCTTTGAACCTCAAGATTTTGTGGTTACGTTTGTTGTTAACACCGCAAAAACCCTTGATAAACCGCAAAACCCCTTAATAAACGTGTTAGACTAGGTGTAATGGTAGTTTTTTCAACAGTTGATAAATTTTAACAACAATTGATACATATGCAATGGTTTGTTGAAAAAAAAAAAAGATGTGGCAAGTTTGGTGTTGAAACTTATCAACACCGTGAAAAACAAAATATGAGCTCCTCATACATGACATGGCAGTTTTTAATTGGACTAAAACAATAATGTTTGTCTCTCCTTTCTTTTCTGAAAGGATAGAGACAGATATAACAAATATATTGGATGTTCAGATGAAATGATAAAACAATAATGTTTGTCTCTCCTTTCTTTTTGATGTATGTGTTTTAAAATGATTTTCTTCCTATACAGGGACCAAATGTATTATCGCTACTAACTCAAAGGATGGGATCTCAAGTGTCCAAGGAAGATCAAACATTTTATTTGGCAAGTCTTATCGGGATGCCTACCAGTCGCTAAGAACTTGAGAGATAGAGGAATTCACTGTGATCCGGTTTGTATTAGATGTGGTATGGAGGATGAATCTATTAATCATGCACTATTTCAATGTCAGCCGACTTTACAGATCTGGGCTTTATCAAAAGTTCCGTCAAACTCCAATACATTTCCAGTAACCTCGATATTTTCTAATATAGACTATTTATTTTGTTGAAACCCACAAGGACAAGCAAACGATCATTTCCCATGGATACTATGGTATATATGGAAAAGTCGGAACGACAAAGTCTATAACATGTCTCGATCGAAACTCTAGAGAGGTGATCAAACTTGCAGAAACAGAGGCAACATTATGGGCGGAGGCCAATACACAAATACATACGGAGATGAATCAGGGGCTTTCACTAGCGGAAGGACAGCAAGATCCTTTTAAGGATCACAATGAATTATGTTTTTTTTGTAGACGCCTCATGAAAAGATGGAGATAAATTTGTAGGACAAGGATGGAACACAACAAGAATGGACGCAGCTGGATGGTTGGGCACAAGGAATACACGCAGCAGCCTTTCACCTCTTCACGCGGAGATTGAGGCTCTCATATGGGTCATGGAATGCATGCATACAGCGGCATAGAAGAAAGTATGTTTTGCTACAGATTGTTTGCAGGTAGTAAGGATGGTTTCAGAACCGACGAAATGACATGCATTCTCAACACATATGGAGGAAGTACAGCGATGCAATGAGTTCTTTACCAACTTCAAATTTAGGCATATATCCAGAAATATAAACACAGTGGCGGACAAGCTAGCAAAGAGTGCTCGTATGCAGTCATCCTACTTCTATCATATAGGTCTCACACCACCCCTGTGGTTTTCAGAGTCATTATAAATAATGATATCGTTGTCGACAAAAAAAAAATGATTATCTTCATACTAAATTAATATATAAATAAATAAATAAACAAAAAATGTTTTATAAACTTATTTAGTTTTTTTTAATATTTAATTTAATTTTAAATGATAATTATTGTTATTAGTATTTAATCATAAATATAAAAACATAAAAAAATATGAATAAAATTGATAAGATATGGTGTTATAATTTTATTAAACAAAATCATTATAGAAGGAAAAAATTGAATGTGTGTCAAATTATGATGTGGAAGAAACAGACATAGTTTGGAGAAAGACCCAATCTCCCATATCTCTCTAACAAGCCCATCTGCCCTCTCAATATGACCTAATTTACTCACACCATTTAAAATATGATTGTGTGTGATGTGACCAAACCTGGAACAAACCCACTCTGTATCATTGTTTTCCTTAGCCAGAGAGCAGCTCATTGTTCTACAAGCCCATTATCAAAAAACACCTCAAAATTGTAGCCCATGGAAAATCAAATCTTTAAAATCAAAATTGTTTTTGCTCTGCACCGGCTTTACAAATGTATCCGGAGACAAGATTGTTCTGAAAAATTGCATAAAAATATATACCAAAAGAATATGAAGTATGAACATATATAGATATACAAGCATGCAACAGAAATCAGATGTAGATAGATATACAAGTAGTTAATACCAATGGCCAATTTATGACCTAAGTGCCTTGCTCCCCAAGTAACCTTTGAGGACATCCATGACAGCTCCAAAATCCGCCTTCACTTCAACCGGCGGATTTGAGAAGCGGCAAGCCATATCGGGTATGGCTTTGGAGTGGTAATCGATCTTAGACTGAGTGAATTTCAACCCGTGAGCAGTACTCACCACCACGGTCCGATCAGTCGGTGCAATCACTCCTTGGTTCGTCAATTTGAACAGAGCCGTCAAGGCAACACCAGTGTGTGGACAAACAAACATCCCTGTCGAATCCGCCTGAGCCATCGCGTCCATAAGCTCTTCTTCTGTAGCTTCTTCCACAATGCCGTCACAGTTTCTAAGAGCATATACCGCCCTGTCTATCGAAACCGGATCACCAATCTGAATCGCAGAAGCGAAAGTTGCATTCGCCTTAACCGGCTTGAAATCTTTCCAGCCTGCCTTGTAATGCAAGTAAAGCGGATTCGCATTAGCCGCTTGCGCGCAAACCAGCCTCGGGATCCTATCGACAAGTCCCAGTTCTTGACACATTTTAAAACCTTTGTAAAACGCATAGATGTTACCAAGATTTCCTCCAGGAACAATCACCCAATCAGGAACTTGCCAATCAAACTGCTGAAGAATCTCTATTGCTGCAGTCTTTTGTCCTTCTAACCTCAAACTATTCAGCGAATTCGCCAAATAAATCGGTAATTCCGATGTAATCTCTCTAATCAGCTTCATACATCCGTCAAAATCAGTGTCAATGCTCAAAACAAACGCACCGTTAGCTATCGGTTGAACCAGCTGAGCCATGGAGATTTTGTTCGCCGGTAGAATCACAATCGAAGGGATTCCGGCGGATGCGCAATAAGCCGATAGAGCGGCGGAAGTATCTCCGGTGGAAGCACATCCGACTCCAACCACCGGTCTATTCATCTTCCTTAGACGATTGACTTGGCTGACCAATACAGTCATTCCGAGATCTTTGAAACTTCCGGTATGGCTAATTCCACAATGTTTCACCCACAAATCGTTCATTCCGAGAAACTTTTTGCCGAATCTCTCCGCCCAGAAAAGATTCGAGTTTCCTTCGAAAGCTGAAACGATGTCGTCGTCGTCGATTTCAGGAAGCACCCACTCTTTCTTCGACCAGACTCCAGATCCATACGGCCACTTGGTTCTCCCGACGCGCGAATCGAACAATTGGCGCCAGTAAGCTCCGTCGTAATTCCTCAAGGCGTCGATGTCGTGCTGCACGTTGAGCAAACCGCCGGATTTGCTGCGGTAGACGATTTCGTCGAGGGAGTAAGACTCGGTGGAACCGGACGGCGCGTTGAACGGGACGTATCTGGCGGAGAAAGGATTCGTGGAGGTGGAGCGATGGCGACGAGCTTCATCGCGGATGTTGTCTTCGGTGCGACATTGCTTTACAGTGGTTTCCGCCGGAGAAGAAGAAGAACCGTTGCTGTTTCCATCGGCGGTTTTCACGGTGGATGAGACGATGATGCGGCGGTGGCGGAGGAAAACGGCTGATCGACGGTGGTGGAGAGAGTTTTGGTTAGGGAGGTTGAAGGAAGAGAGAGAGGAATTGAAGAAAGAGCATGACGTCATTTTTTTAGAGAGAGAGATGGAGAAGTGAGAGGCGGGTAGTGTTTGTGGCGGCACGATAGAGAAGAGGAAGAGCTAAATTCAGCTAAACCGGAAATTAATTTTGAGAACCGGTATAGCTGTAACTGATCCTGACGGATTAATATGTGGGCCCAAACCGTCCAAGAACCAGTTGGATATAGAATATATCCAAGTTTAAACGTGTGTTTTGTCGTAATTAACGAATACAAATGACAGTTGCAACTTGCAAAGAAAATTTCCATTTTCATCTTGAGAGAGGTCAAGGGATGGAGAGAAGTGAGAGGTGGGTTCAGTAGAATATGTTTTGAGTCATATTGGTTGCAACTTGACAAGTAATTTTTGTTTTCTTCTATTAATTTTTTTCTAATAAAATGCTATCACATATTTTCGAATATTAACTTTTTGGGATAGTTGGTTTAGTATTCTAATTATTTTTCCTAATTTAAAAAGTAACTTACGTTTTCAAAGTTTTGAATAAAAGTAAAAGGTTAATAATACTATCATCAATTTTGAAATTTTTGATCATAAACAGATGAATTTATTTATCTAGGAAAGTAAAAATGTATATTTAAAAAAAAAATTATATAAACATATTTACTAGTACAAACATATAGCTTTTAAAAATTTATTCATATACTTTTTCTCAACCGACTGAAACTCTCTATATAAATATATATTACTGTTTTCATATCAAAATAATAAAAAAATACATTTTAATTACTATTGGATTCATTAAGTACAATTATGATTGTCAATATAGGAGTAAAACAGAGCAATGTGCAGCGACATGGATTTCACGAGATAGCAATGGTTGCTATTTAGAAGCTGGTCAATCGAAAGGAAATCAGTGTGGACACCCATTAGAAGCTGAGCTGCAAGCGTTATTAATGTCAATGCAAAACCATTGGATACGAGGCTATCGGAAGGTAATTTTTGAAGGTAATAACAAATTGATTCCTTCACTTATTAAAAGAGAGAAACTCCATTTTGATCTGCATAATTGGATTCGAGATATTCGACTTTGGGCAAGAAAGTTTGAAGAGATATTGTTTACATGGATTCCTAGAGAAGGAAATAAGGTAGCCGACTGTCTAGCCAAGAACGATTTACCACCATGTTGTTCTTTTCAATTTCATTACTATGTTCAAACTTGTATTACTTCTCTTCTTCATGAAGATCACATTCGAATCTTTTAATGATAAGCAGTTGTTACAAAAAAAACAAAAACTTTACTTTAAGATGTGAATTTATTCTTTACTGAAACTGAAACATAAAAACGAATGAATTAATTGGTATAATTTGATCGAATAACACATATTTGATGTAACTATGTTATTTAATAAGTTTGAAACATTCAAATCATATATACTAAAATAGTTAGGTCTTTTAAATTTTTTTTACTTTACTTATTTTTCTATTTTCTATTTTCTTTTTTAAAAATTTACTTTATTTTTTATTTTACTTTCTTTCGGATCTAAATATTTAACAACAGAAAATTTTACATTAATTTACATTATTATATTGATATATGTCACAATATAAATTAATAATAGCATTTGCCAAAATCTAATAAGTTAAATTATCTGTGTCATGATCATGTTGAAGATACACAAAAAAATTAACCAAACCGAATACGAAAATATTTTTTAATTCTGACAATTATTTCGTTGATTTGGTTTGTTTAAGTGTTGGTTTAATGACCATAATTTAGTATTTCCTCGCTAGCTTATGTAGTTATGCGATGTGGTCTGCAGTACTGTTGAGAGTTCCCAAAAATGATCATTTAGATTTCAATTCTAACTTCAATAAGTTCGCATGTATTAACCATTAGTCTTCCCTAAACTTTCATGATGATTTTGGTTTAGCTATATATGGTCCCAAGATTGAAATGATCTTTTAAACTTTATTAACACCATCTCATATATATTATATGATATGATGATGGTTAATGTTATAGATTGACTCATATACAACATGCTTACAATTTATAACATGTGTATATATAATCACTCACAAATAGGGTTTTGACCAGGACCACCATAAAAAAAGGAAACACCCCATTGAGGATGAACACCATTTAGTATTAAATTGTAGCAATATTGATCTGTCATAAAAGGAGAAAGTCTTTCAGGAGGTTTTGTAATATCACTTTCATCAATTATCTCAAGATTCCTGAAATAACTAGCTTTTTTATATCCTTCATCTCCAAAACGTCCACTTCCCATATTCGTTGATGTGTGTTTTGAATCTTCCTTATAATTTATAATTTCACCTCCCCAATGAATTTGTGAAGCACCATTTTGTAGAAGATTGAACAATGAAGAAGGCCAATACCCAAGAATTTGATGTGAACCTAATTTCAACCACCAATTCCCTGTGTGGGGATCCTATAATGAACATAACACAACCATTCTCAATTTGTAAATATGATTTAGAGTGAATGTTTTAAAAGCTATATGATGAAAAATAGTTTGATTATATTAACCTTCCATATAGTTAGGTTAAATGAAGCTTGTTGACCATCTAAGATAGAAACTCGAGGAATGGCTCCACCTATAGCTATTTCTTGATTGGTAGGAACAAAACCTGGACATCTAAGATTGTAGCAACCTGTGTCTTTGTATTCATCAGCCTGTTTTCATGTTATCAAACAACACAAAAACCACACTTAACCAAATTGAATCTAAATGGAAGAACATAAAAAGAAGAAGAAAATCATAAACTCACAGTCCAATAAATAAAAAGTCGAGGGTTATCATCACCATAAAAACCCGGGAACACCTAAGTAATAATAATAAGAGAGTAACAATAATAGTAATAAGAATAATATATAGATGTTTATGTATGTGTATGTGTATAAACATGAAACTATAAAAATAAACTAAAACCTGCCAACCAGCTTCAATGGTGTTACGATGAGGATAGTCACCAGCTATAACCCATATTTGTGCTAAACTAAATTCTCTTCTGGTTTGTATGTGAGGCTTCCACACATTTAGAACTGCTTTGGCTCCATGAAATTTGGCTTGATGAGAATTTATATCCACTGTGGCATACTATATATGTTCATAAACATACATATAAGAAATTACAAAAGCATATATAATATATGTATAAGAGAAAAAAATGATGGGTTTTTAAGTATATATATGTTGCACACACACCTCATGTGTATAGTTACTTGGTGGATTGGTTTGCTTTGACTGAGGGATGCTATTGAGATCTTTTTTGCCGTATCTTTCAATTGATTCCGCTTGTAAAATGTTTTCTCTTCTTGTTCTTATGATTGGAATACTATTTTTTGGACACTTTCCATTGATGTTCTAAAGTTGCATCACAGTGTTTGAAGATTCATTGTTCCATTCTTTTGGATAAGAGCTTGGTCTCATCTACAAAATAATAGATTATATTAAAGAGACGATAAACACAAATGTAACTAGTTCAATTATTCAGGAAGGGGTTAGTTTAGCGTAACTTGACTCTAGTTCTACATCTGAAAATATTATATGAATGGTGTGGCTTTAAAATAAAGATGATAAAGTATGAACAAGAAGTCTAGAATATTATGTTACAAATAACATAAGTAGCTAAAAATATTAACTAAAGAAACTTTCAAAACCTGAATGGTATGGTTTTTGAATAAAGGATGATCATAAATTGGATGATTTTTGATATGAACACAATCTATGATATCTCCATCTGGGCTCTACATAAAAAATCGAAATGGTATATAATTATGAATTAAAAGTAAGAAAAATGTAAAAAAAAATGTAGTTGCCTATAACTCTGGTGTAAATTCACAAATAAAATTAACCTTTATGGATTTAAGAGCAGGTTTGTTTAGTTTTTTCAAAAGCTTGTCTATTTCAGCATCACGAGTATCAGCATACTTTCTTCGGGTGACCATTACAGCTATAACTAAAATGATGAACAAAATTAAACTTGCCATCATTCGATTGATCATGATGAGAGTATCCAAAATGTTTTGATATTTTTTGAAGTGCTTCTCGATCGTTCATTGGGGTTTGTAGATGATTAAGTTAAATGTTTTATATATTAAAGAAAAGTAATGCACAAGGAAAATGAGTCTTTGATACTTTAGTTATTTTAATTAGAAAAGAAAACACTATTAAATTAAAGCGAAATTGTAGCTAAATAATTTGTACATTGTTCCTTGTTATAGATTATTTTATTCCGGATACACACAAATGCAATCAGTAGAGCAATATAGATTTAGCCAAATATAGAAAAGGAAAAAAGAAAATAAGAAAAAAGCTACTATATTTATGAAATTTTGTAAAAAAATGGCAAAGATATCCTATAATAACTTTTGTTTTTGAAAAGTAAGTAATGTTAGAAAGGAAATGTATAAATAATCTAATTTTAAAAGAAAAAAACTTTTTTTGTTTTGTTTGCATATATTTATCAAACAAATTGTGTAAATCCTAGTGGTAGTATGTTTTTTGATTTATAATATTCATATAAAAAAGATATTTCTACAATAATTTACTTTGTAAAATTCAAATACAAAACAAACGTTTATTGCAGTCTGATTTATAAATTCTAAACAAAAATCATAATCTTACGATAGCATTATTTCTAAAATATAAGTACGAAACATATTTGTGGTGATATGCTACTTAACTTCCCAATATAAAATATATTTTGTAGTTTGCCTTACAAAATCTACACATAAAAATTCCACATTAATTTTCTTTATAAAAATCTAAATAAAAACAATGCTTTTTCAGTAATCTCCTTTGGAAATCCAAATACAAAACAAATTTTTGAAATAGCCTGTTTTTTAAAAAAATCCAAATTTATTCGACCAAAAAATCAAAATATTAATCACATTTTTAAAATAGCCTACTTTGAAAAACTCAAATACAAAGCAGACTTTGTAGATAGTATGTTTTCAAAGAAAATGTTTGGACCTTTTCTTTAACGTTTTAGATTAATATTTTGATAAGGTCAATTATAATTTTTAAAGAAGGTCATTATGATTTTATTTAAAGATACAATTTTTAAAAAAATTAGTGGAGATCAGCTAATCACTCTTTGACCTTCGTGCCTCTACCCCTGGTTCTAACCCAAAAAAATACCCCTATTTAAAAAAGATACAAACGGCTAATCTTTTCATATAACATTTCGTGTGGAACAATTTTTTTACAGCAACAAACAACATATAAATATATATCTTTCCCAACTAATGAAAAATCTTAATGCTAATTTGTTCATTCCGTCATATACAAGTCATTCTCTTAATATTGTTTTGTTTTTCTATTGAGGTTGCGATTTAATGTTTTTTATTATGTGAGTTCTAGGAATTAAAACTATTTCTAAGCTTTCCACACTACATTATTTTTGGTTAAAATACGGTACTCCCTTTGTTTTAACACTTCTTTTGTTCTACAAAAGATGAATCTTACAATTTTCTATGTAAGAATAATGTTTTTTTTATATAAAAACTTTTACCTATATCACCTCTGATTTGGCATTCACTAAACACAACAATCATCACCTCTGATTAGTTTTGTCTATTTGTAACACGGATGAAGTAGTATATAATTTATCCAAGACTAATGACTTAAACGTAGAGAATGAGAAATCAAAAGAGATACACATATCAAACATGGATCATTCAAGTCATGTAAACATCACACTAAAGAGAAGAAGTCATATAAAACCTGCCCTTAGAAACAACAACCTATACATTGAGTAAGAGATAAAGAGACCAAGATACATAAGGGGTTAAACGGATGGTATGTTTGAGAAGGAGAAACCTTTATATCCTTTGTATGCGTAATATGCAATCCGTGTATAGTAAAACCCAGGGATAAACAGAAGACACCCGAGGACGATGAAGAAAATTCCTGTTTCACCATCAACATTCAGACGACAACAACAAAAAAAGAGAGAGTAGTGAGTCTTCGGTAATCATTAGTCCGAATAAATTTTCTTGAAATAGAAAAAACAAAGTCAGTATCTTTGTTTTACATTCTAGATTCTACAACCCTCTTGGTGTATACTTCTCCAGTGTTGAAATGAGAAACAAGTGATTGTTTCTTGCCAACGGTAAGGAAAGTAATCTATTTTACTATACTAAGAATCTGATGCAGATGCTCTGTTTAACATAGCAGTAAAGAAATGTGTAAAATGCATCAATAAGATGTTTCAGGTAAGCAGAGAAGATCAGTATATATTGCAAGCACACAGCTTTAGAAAATATATACCTAAACACATTTCTTAATTGGAAAGTTGAAACAATTAAAATGAGATGAGAGGAATACAATTTTATTGATTTGGACTAAAATCTAAGAAGAAGAAAAGCTTATGATCACCATATCAAAAGTTCTTTGTGAAGCTAATTAACCAGTAGAGATTTATCAGAGAGCAGCCAAACATCGTTTTCACAGTAGAAACAAAGATCAAAATCAGTTCATTGAAATTTCTCTAGATATTCTTCCCTTAATATCCCAAACTAGGTTTCTTCACAAAACGAACACACAAGCAAGAAGCAGGCTCTAAGAAATTAACCAGATTATCTCAATGTAAGCTACTTTTGATTAACAAAAACGAACATCTTGAGACCACGTAATGACGAAGGAAGTGAATCGTGCAAGCGAAAATTAGATAAGGAATCGTACCGTGGCCTCGATCGCCGCCAACTCGGTTATACGCCATGAAGAAACCGGAAACAATTCCTAGGGTTCCGAACACTAGGAGAGCCACGGCGAGTGAGATCTCCTTCACCGGCGGTCGATTACTGACGGTGTACGAAGTCCCAATCATTAGGTCCTCGTCTGATATCGAGAACGCGTGGTCGACATAAGCCATCGAATAGTTACTCCAAATCAACTTCACCAGAAAACTATTAGAATCGCAACGACGTCAATTCAAGGTTTTGTTTCGTGTGAAAAAGCTGAAGATCGCAAGCTTAAGGACGACGAAATCAAACACTTTTGTTTCTTTTAGGAGTTAATGCGAAAGATGACGGAGGAGACATTAAAGCAACCAACGCCTGCCGGATTTGCTATCTTGTAGAGAACTACGTGTCGTTTCATTTCCATCTTGAAAAACGGCAGAGCGTCCAAGGTGATGAGTTTTAATAATCATTTCATTTGTTCAAATGAGTGTGATCAGCTGTTTCATGTGGCAACAGACATAATCTAATTTACTATACTAGAGATGATAGTTAGTTCAGATTGGACATGATTGGAAGAACTCGGTCTAAATTGCAAAACTCAGATTTCAGAAAATGTTCATAGATACATAAACACACTTTAGAAATTTGAAAAAAAAAATCAATAAAGATGAGATCAGAGAGGGAAGTTTAGTTTTGAAGTGTGTTTATATTTGAACATTTCCTATTATAGAACACTAAAGTCACTCCTAGCACTAGCAGGAGGCAAAGGGGCCAAAGGAGAGGCAATCTCCATGGTCCAAAGTGTGGATTAAGAAGACATTTCAAAAGAGAGACAGAGATTGATAATAGTCTAGTAAAGAAACTCAGCATCATTCAAGAATGGTACTTAATGTCCTGAGTTAAAAAGATATAACCAACACAGAATCATATCTAGGAAAAACAAAAATCTGTTTAACTAAGGATTGACCACAGCTTGGATCTGCTCCAATGTCTTCCCTTTGGTTTCAGGCACCACGGCAATGACAAAGACGATGGCTAGCGCGTTGATCACCGCGTAAATGATGAATGTTCCTGCACCATTTTTGTTTCCATTTTTAAGGATTGGCAGTGGAAGTTTCAGCGAAAAAAAAAAGGTGAATGACATAAGATAGTGTACCAGAAGAGCTCCAGGACATGAGGAAGTTGAAAGTGTAAGAAACGGCCCACGCTCCAAACCAGTTCACTAGCGTTGCCATGCCTCCTGCTACTCCTTTTATGTTTATGGGAAATATCTGCAAGTTTCGAGTTTTCGTTTCGTTAAGTAAGAAGATCTCTTTCAAGTGGTTTATCTTCTTGCTAAGGATTGGGATTTACTTACCTCAGACATGACGACCCACGGCATTGCTCCCATTCCTGCTGAAAATGATGATATGTACACCTGCTCTCACCAATATATGATCTTAACAATCTATTGGGTTGGTGAAATAACTTAAAAATCAACTACTTACCATTATACCAACAACAGCCAAGACTGGGACAGCTTCTTGTGCCATGTTGTGAACCTTGAGATAAAATGAGACCGCTGTGATCAAACAGCCTATCACTAACCCTGTTGCAGAAACCTGTCACCACAACTCCTTCGTGTTAGTTATAATCAACAGCTAGGACTAGCTCTAAGTTATATTATTTACCAGTAGCAATGGCTTTCTTCCGGCTCTGTCAACTATTGGTGCATTAAGCGCAGTGATTACCACCTGGTTATGTACAAAACAAGAGAGACAGAGAGAGAGAGAGATTAAGATTACAAGCATTCTATGACATTGGACTCGTATTCGGTAGATAAATAAGCTAGAACCTGAAGAACAGCATATATTATCATCCCAAGTCTTGAGGGGAAACCTGACACGAAAAGATGGCAGATTATATACAAGTGAAGGTGTAATATTATGATTCAAGAATGTCTATGTTAAAGAACCTGCTTGCTCAAATATAGAGCTTGTGTAGAAACAGATCCCGTTGATTCCTCCAAACTGCTGAAACACCATCAACCCGAATGCTATCTGCTCCAACAACACATGAAATTGGTTACTTACATATGCAGCTTGAGGAAAACAAGAAGATTTGGTTCTGTTTATGGTGTTACAAGAACAGAGCGTATGTATCTCCTCTGAAACAAATCCAGCGCCTTGGCTTTCGGAAGCCTTTCCAGAGTTTCGATATAATCCTGTCAAGAATGATAGAGAATATGTTTTTGAGATCAAGAGAGATGGTTTCTTGACTCAGAAGAAAAAAAATGAAACCTGAATCTCTGCTGCCTCCTCCGATATATCAGCCTTCTTCCCACGGAGCTTCCTCAGTGCAGCTGAAAACTCTGTATCACGCCCCATCTTTGCCTATAAACACATGTACCATCCATTAAATTTTCAAGAAAGAGATACATGAGCTTCCATGGTGCTTCTTCAGCCCTTACCAGCCATCTTGGAGACTCAGGGATACAAAAGAGGCCAAGAAAGGAGACAGCACATGGGACGATCCCTGAAGCCAAGGTACCAACTCAGATAAACAACTGATCCTGAATTCAAACGGAGTTCTGTTCAGAGTACATAGATTCCTAACCTATAAGTGCTAAGACTCTCCACGTCACTACTGTGCCTATAATGAAGGAAACCGACACTCCAGTGCAGATGAGAATCTGTAGCACAGGAGGAAAACTTCGATTTCATTATTCTCAAACACACAATTTGGGTGACAAAAGATGCTCATGGTTAATACTTACCTGATTTAGTGTGGTTAAAGCCCCTCGGAGGGTTTTAGGTGCAATTTCTGCTATAAAGATTGGTACCTACCATCAACATTATCATACACAAAGTGTTAATCTTTATGCATGGATTAGGATATGTTTGAACAACTCAATGAGCTCACCACGTAAGAAAATGCTCCCATTCCGTAACCTGTTGCCAGTCTTCCGAGATCAAGAGTCACTACCCCCTTAGATTAAGACACCATTTGAACAGAAAGAGTGATACATTAGGCAAAAACTTGAGACCTGCATAGGCATTTTGGTTTAGGATCATGAGTAATACCTTGGCAAAGAAGATTGCTAGCCAGCCAACGACACAAAATGCAGAAGAAACTCTCATCGCCTGGATACAACAAATCCACAAGTAGTAGTAAGTAGTCATAGTCTCACAAAGCCAACTCAGATGGAAAGTTTCAATCTTTTCCTAACCCCTTTCCTTCCAATTATATCAGCTATAGGCCCGATTGTAATAGCTCCGATCATTGCACCAAAAGTCAGTAAAGAGCCAAAGAGCGAAAACTGCAGAATCAGGGTTAGTGATAAGCAAGTAAGCAACCTTCAGTGGCAATTTTAATTGACTGTATTTATCTTTACCTCAGCTATAGTCAGAGAAATATCATTCCTAATTGCAGCCTGAGCAGGTGAGGAGTATCCTGCCTGCATCAAAACTTCTTTTTCAATATAACTTTCATCAAAGAAACAGAGTCAGAGTCTCCTTTGTAGTGGTCTAACAAAGCTAGTGACTTTCCATGGATAACTAAAATCACTTACACAAGAACCAAAAGCAAAAGAACCACAAACTGCAACAAATGTGCTCAGATAAACCATCCACGGCTGCTCCGGTTTTGATTCAGTCATATCCCTTTGAACTAATGGTTCCCTGACTTCTCTGCTGCCATCACTTGCGTTTGACATCTTCATGCTTATAGATCTTCCACAGCTACCTCAAAATTGCAAAGAGACGAACCCTGAAGCAAAAGTTGAGTAAGAAGACAGAAGAAATGTACAATTTAGCAAACTGGAAAAGTGGAGGAGGAGAATAAAAGATCACAACTTTTTTATAAGTAACAGTGACCTTTTAAGCAAGAAATCTTTGTGGGGCTTATGAAAGCTGTTCTTTGTCATTTTTAGGAAGTAAATTTTAAGAGCAGATTCGTTTCCGCTATAGCTAATGACAACGTTGAGCCAAGTTGAAAGGGATGAAACAAAATTGAGATATATAAAATAAACCTAACTATTATCCATAAAACGAATATTCTGTGTTAATTCACTAACAAAAAAGATGTATAATAAGTAAATTTGAATACGGCATATAGCAGGCGTGACGTGGGTTTGACAGAGACAGACACGTGATGTCTTTGGCCTCTTGTCAAGAACTTGATCTCTGTTTCTTGGCTTCCTACGAATCCATTATTTTCTCCATGTTCTGGATCTGGTGTTCTTGTTTAATATCAGAATTCGTCTGTGACTACTAAATTGTTCTTTCAGAAAAGATTTGTCTTTATGAATTTGCAGAAAATCAAAGCAAAAACAGATTAGAAGAATTGAAGATAACCAACCAAAATGTGACTACGACTGTTGATTATGACATTAGCGGATCGGTGATCATCAATGAAACTGCTGTTTTGTTATTTTTTCCAACAAGCTTTTGTCCTTGTCCTCTTAAGATATTTCTTTTACACATATCTCTATTTATTTTTAAAAACGCCTCCAAATCAGCTAATTAAGAGCATTAGAGCAACTCCATGAGTCTCTCTACACATTGTTTAGTATAATTTTTTTTTTCAAATTAGATATCCACCATGTAATTTTTATTTTTATTTTTCCATTGGTAGAACATCTGAGTTCTTAAAAACAAAATTTTATTATAGACATAATACAACTAATAATAATAAAACATATTGCATTTAAGTAAATTTGAAACATACAAGTTATAAAAACATTAAAATACATTTGCAATTTATACACGAAAACGCTAATTTCTGTTAAATTTTTGCCAAATATGCTCCAGCAAATCAGTTTTTAATTGTTTATACATCTTTTTATCACGGATTCGATTTTGATTGGCCATCAGATTACTGAAATTTGTAGGCATATCGGATGAGTAAGTAAAAACAGTTCCGTTTCCGTCTCCTTGTTGGAATTCCGATACACTAAACTGTGTGTTCTCATCTCGTTCGTCTTCAACTATCATATTGTGAAGAATGATTTCCAACTTTTACCTTATCCAAAAAAAGAGCCGGTTTTTTGATAATTAAGGAATCGTACCGTGGCCTCGATCACCGCGAGTAAGACCTCCTTCACCGGCGGTAGATTTACTGAAGACGATGTAAAAAGTCCCAAATTATAGGTCCTCGTCCGATAACGAGAACGCGTGGTCGACGTAACCCACTGAATAGCCTCCGAATCAAGTTCACCGGAAAAAAACTATCATAATTGAGCTGAAAATAGTAAAGCTCGAAGACTAAATTAAACACTTTTGCTTATAGATTATTGGGAATTGAATTTTTAATTATTGTTAAAATTTTCAGGATTTTAACATTTTTATTAAAATATAGTGTATTGATTTAATAATTTTCTAATTTTATATAAAATTATTGTTATTCAAAATTTTTAATGATTTTATTAAAATTTTGTGTTATTAAGGCTTAAATTTTAAACAATTTAACTTATAAAATAATTTTTTAGAATACTAGATATATTTTTTAAATATACAAAATTCTCACCAAATATAACAAAATTTTACAAATAACTACTATAGTTAATGCAGAAGATGATGAAGATACAAAATCTTGTCGGGTTTGTTATGTAGATGAGAACTATGTGTCGTTTAATTTCAAGTCTTGAAATGGCAGAACATGCTAAGTAAAAAAATACCACGAAAATAGCCTAAGTTTTTTTATGGAAGTTAAACGATAGTGTTGATGCTTTTAAATTAACATAATTGTCTTTATCTAAGAGTTATACTAATAATTTTTTAAACTCCAGATATTAATAACCTTTGTCTCAAGTTTCAAAAACTAGAATTCAAAGATTAACCTTTAACACCTCTATTCTTAATCCGAGATCTAAACAAAAAAATTAAAGACACTTTTAAATTTTGAAAGCTTCAACTTTTTTTCCTTATTAAATTATTTTTTTCTAAATTAAATTGGAGAGAATCATGAAAGTAACTTGAATTTTATGTCAAGTTCTATATAGAAAATTACTGTAGAATTATTTTTTTGGACGTTAAAATAGTGTAGTTTTAAACGGGTGTCTTTGCACTATTGATATCTTTAGTGCTAAATCGAAACGAGGAAATTGATATATAGTTTCAAAAATAATATTCAAAAACTGATATAGTTTGTATCCTAGTTTTCAAACAAGCACAACTCTCCTCCATTGTGATCGCTTATGTCATGACTCATGAGTATGCTCTTCATCCGAATTAAGATCCCTGGTTATCTCCATTAGGTTTTACATTACTTAACTGTGTAATGGAAACTTGAGTTTTGTGATCGATCAGTTAAAAAGCTGCGTCTTTATAGTGTTTTCTAGGCTTTGTATGTCCATTAGGACTTGTTCGAGCTATTTGCAGATTAAATATTTTGAGTACACTATAGATTTCAACCATTTCTCTTTGGCTTTCGTTAATGGCTAAAGTATCAGGAAGAGAAGTGGATAGACTTTCTGAAAGGAGACACTTTTATTCATGAACAAAATTTGGTGGTGCAACCAAAATGTAATGAGAAACAAGAATTCTAGAATCTGATGAACGTATTGAGATACTCTTTGTACATTTACTGATACTTTAAATATAAAATGATAGACAAAATTGGATTGTTTTGGCCTTGTAGCAATTTGGAACCTCTGTGTTGTTGTCTGTTTTATCTGGTGAAATAGGTTCTTGGAGAAAAGATACGGCGAGGAGAGAACATTCCAGCATACCTCGGTGAAGCAAGACTGTCTATGGAACGATACTCAGGCATGATGAATCCTTCCCTTTCCTCCCTACTCCAGCTTCTTGATCCACCATTGAACGTCCCATACTTCACCAACTTACCAAATCCCCAAGACTTCTTCTTGTTAGGACTCTTTGGTGAGCCACCATTCATCTTTTGGGTCAGATACTCTCTCACCACCTGCAAACTCTGCTCCATCACCTCGACAGGCGGTGACACGAGCGGGTTTCCTTCAACACTTAGCTTCCTAAGCCGTCTCATGCAGCCAATGGACTCGGGCAAGACAGTGATCTTGTTGTAACTAACATCTAGCTCGATGAGGTTCATGAGGAGGCCAATGGAAGAAGGGAGTGTGGAAAGATACTGGAAGTTTTGGCTGACATTGAGGATCTCGAGGTTGATGAGATTCTCTAGATCATCAGGGAGAATCATGAGGCAGTTGAGACGAGCATCAAGGACACGGAGTGAGGTAAGGTGAGTGATGGAGACTGGGAGGCTAATAAGCTTGTTGGAGTTGATAGAGAGCTTCCTTAGATTGGTGAGTTCAAATCCTATTGAGTCTGGTAATCTAATGAGTTTGTTGAAGTTTGCATTAAGTTCTTCCAAAGACCTGATAAAAACAACACAAAGGGAATCATGTAAATACATGTTTTAGTTATGTTTTAGTATGGGGGGTGTTGTGAGAGTTTTGTGAAAGTTATGGGGTGAAACCTGCAATGTTGAATAGATTTGGGGAGGGAAACAAGAAAGTTGCCGGAGACGTTGAGGGACTTGAGCTTAGAGAGACAACCAATGGAGTTTGGAAGAGCTTTGATCTGGTTTGAATGAACATCTAATGCTACCAGGTTGAGTAATCTCGCTGTAAGTGATTCTGGTATGGTCTGTGTCACATCGAAAATATCCCAAAAAAAACTATTAAAAACAGAAAATGTATGAATTATAATCAAACACAACATATTTCACAAATTTCTAGCACTAAAAAACCTTATCTCAAATATATAAAAAAAGTCAGAAATTTGGATTATCTCTTTGAAGAATACAAAATTGTTAAAAAATCTTCACAACTAAACCTATAGTATAAGATTTGTCAATATTGACCAAAAAGAAAAAAATTTGTCGATAAAAATGTTTTAATTTTTTTTGTCAACAAATATGAAAAATAGGTTGAAAATCTGAAAGTTAAAGACAGAAATTCAAATATACATGAATAACAGCGATATTTGAATTCGGCTTAAAAAATATTTTTAATCAGAAAATCAAAACAAATTTTTAAATTAACATAAATAAATAGGCATTTTTAAATATACCGAGAAAGCCAAATAAATTAAAGCTAAAGTGAAAACATCCATACTTGTTATTTTAATATTAAAATAAAAGTATCAAAATATGCTTATGAAACTTATTGAATCATGCATGCAAAGAAAAAATATAAACAAGTATATAATTTGTGTGTTTAGATGTGAACCTGGAGATGATTATTGGAAAGATCAAGCTTGCAAATTTGAGCTAAATTGAGTGAAGGATTAGGGAGAGACTCTAAAGCCATCCCACTCAAATTCACAACCTCTAACCTCTCTTCCTCATTATTATTAATGTTATTGAATGTTGGTGATTTAGGTGATGATGATGGAGATGAAGGTGACGATGGCGACGATAATGGTGATTTCTTCCTTTGGTGGTTATTATGTTCATCCATTATCATCGTCATCATATGTTCCTTGATCTGTCCTTGTGGTTGCTGACAATATGTCTCCTCGCATATCATCTTTATATATATATATATATATGTGTGTTTATGTATAGTTGAAGAAGAAGAAGAAGATGAAGAAGAAGGGAATGATCAAATGATAGAAGAATGAGAGATTAAAGCTTATATTGTAACAAATGTGTGTGTACAGAGAGACTATATGAGATGTACGGACGAGAAGTTTTGGTGGAGTTAATCAAAATGAAAATAGATTAAAGCTATAAATGAAAATAGATTATTTAGGTAATTAAAGAACTATAGTCTTTTTTTAGTGGTCAAGGTTTTCTCACTATCTGATTAAAAAGTCAAATATTCCGCAAATCACTCCTATCTTTTTCTATTAGTAAACTTTAATTTCTTAATTATTTTGTTGGTATCTTTTGACTAAATCAAAAGAAATGTTTTTATTATTTCAATTTCATTTTTGCCTTGGCAACCAAGTTAAGAAGTCGGTTGATAGAATAAATCACTTGGACAAAGTTATGTTTCCCGAACTTCTTCATTTTTTTGTCTTTTCAATTTTCTGTAAACTCCTTTAGCCTTTTGTTAAATTATAAAATTGAAATTTTATTTAACAAAGAAAAATATTTTCGACTTTATTTGTATTTTGTATTTATATTTTGTATTGTTTGTCTTTGTTGTACTAAATCTCAGAGAAAATTAATATCCCATCAGAATATGACTTTCACAATAATATTTCGAATGGTTTCATGAGATTCAATTAGCGGATTTCTCCATGTTTTAGAGAGTGTATGTTTGCCTCATGTATGATGGTGTCTATGGTTAATTGGTTTTTTTTGTATTTATGTAAAGTTGGTTATACTTTTTGATGGGTTAATTTATGTGATTTTTTACAACAAGACAATCTTTTGTAATTGTTGAGGCATCATATGTGACTGGAAACGTGGTAGATGCGGATATGAAAAGGAAACACTCAATCATGTATTTTTTGAATGTCCGCCAGCAATACAGACATGGGCGCTATCAAATATTCCTTCAAACCCAACGGTTTTTCTTATGTCTTCGGTTTACGCGAACATGGATTATTTTTTCTGGAGACAACCAGCGGAAATACACAATAGATGTTATCTTTGGATCCTATGGTTTATTTGGAAGAGTAGGAATGATAATGTATTCAATAATATTGACCGAGATCCTAGAGAGGTATTAAAACAAGCGGAAATGGAAGCGGGAGTATGGGAGGAGACCCAATTACAGAACGATAAAATCACAGCAGTGTCTGGTGAAGAGGTAAATCCCCAAGTGGGAGAAACGGGGCTCTGGTGCTTCTCAGACGGATCAGGACAAGGATGGTTCACCAAATACGAGGAAATTCAAAGGTGGATTGGAGCTAGGAACATACGTTGTAGTCTATCTCCATTACACGCGAAGATGGAAGCACTAATATGGGCAATGGAATGTATGCATGTGGCAAATAAAACGATGGTGACTTTTGCGACGGATTGTCTAGAAGTGGTTAAAATGGCGTTTGAACCATCTTTGTGGCCAGCGTTTGGAACCCATCTGAAAAAATTTCAGCGATGTAAAGAATACTTCACCAACTTCAGACTCGTACATATCTCAAAGACACATAACAGCATCGTGGATAAGTTAGGAAAGAGTATCCGCCAACAAAAAACCAATGTCCATCATATAGATTTTATGTTACCAAGTTGGATAGCCTATAGATACTGTAATAAATGTCTTGATGATAAAAAAAAAGACAATCTTTTTTAATAAAAAAATGTAATCGCAAAAAAAGAATAATGATTCAAACGTTTGAGGGGGTTTCTTGTAACATGTCTCTCTCTTCATTTGACTCATCCTCCACGAATCCGACGAAAAGAAGACCTTCACACCATACACCGCCACGTAAACATCTTTAACGTGGGACGTGTCATATGTCATCAAAGCTGGCTTCTTGAGTCGAAAAGTGTTAAAGAAACAAAAAAACCTGCGAGACCTGAGAGAGAGAAACAGAGATCGATATGGAGGCAACGAAAGAGAGAATGGAGAAAGAACAGAACAAGAGGAGAGACGAATCTGCTGTCGTCACCAATGAGGCGGCGGGAAAGACCGAAGACACTGTGAGAGTGATCATTCGCGAATCTATAGTGGAAGTAGAAAGCGGCGGCAATAGAGACGGCGGCGATATCGCTCGCAAGCCGGAGGACGTTCTTGCTTTCTCAAGAACCGTACGGAAGATCGATTCCTCTCTTGAGTAGTTTATGTTTTCTGATTTTTTACTTTTCGCTTCGAATGTTCTCTTTCTTGTTTTTTGTTTTTTTTAAATATCAATCCAATAGTTAAACAAATAAACATCAAATATCATTGCTCCTACATTTGATTTGATTCACTACACAAACAGAAACATCAACACATCTGCATTGTAAGAAAATTGCGTGAGGAAGAAGAAGAAGAGAAAGTAAAAAAGGCTTTTCTGAAAAAGCCCATTGGGCTTTATTTCTCGACGTTTAAGGCCCAGTTATTCTGCTTATCTCTTCAAGAAAACTCTAGAACTTCTCTTGATAAGATTTATTATAACTTAGCTCCTCTGTTACTTACTTCCTTCAGTAGTACAAGATGTCAATAATTCCGATCAACGATCGCCGGAGATTTTATTCCGGCGATAGAATCTGGGAGCCATTCGAACTCATGAACACTTTCCTCGACTTTCCATCACCATCTCTCCTGCTTTCTCACCACTTTCCTTCACTTTCCCGAGAAATTTTCCCTTCTTCTTCATCCACAGTCGAAACCCAGCTCAATTGGACGGAGACTCCGACGGCTCACGTTTTCAAGGCGTATCTTCCGGGAACGACTCAGGACGAAGCGATCGTGTTCGTGGATGACGAAGGATTCCTCCAGATCTGCACCGGAGACAACAAATTCATGAGCAGATTCAAGCTTCCCGAAAACGCCCTGAAGGATCAGGTCACGGCTTGGATGGAGAACGGGTTTCTCGTCGTGTTCATCGCGAAAGATGTTTCTTCTTCGCCGCCACCGTCGGCGATCGAGGAGAATCGCAACGTGAGAGTCGTGGAAATCACCGGTGATGATGATTGATTTACTAAATAAAATCTGTGTTCTATATGTGTTCTAAATATTAATAGAGTAATCATGTAATTTGGTTGTGATCGTGTGTATTTGTCGTCTCCATGTCGTCGTATGTAATTATTATATACGAAAAAACTGTTTTGTATGTAATAGGTGGAAACTGCATAAAAACCCTTAAAATCATCAGAATTTGCAAAATAATTCATGTAAGAGGACCGAAAAAAACGATCAAATTAATATAAAATCTACATTATAGCTTATAATTGTAGAGATCGAATAATAGGGTTTTCTATTTAAAAATATTTTAATATACATAATATAGTTTTGTGCTATATTTATTGAAATATTTTAAAATAAGCTGAAAGTTAAACAATACAAATTATTTTTTCTTAAAATCTAACAAATTTTTCTAATTTTGACTGATTGTTTTACATATTAATTTATTTTGTAACTAAATAAAAAAGTTTAGTTTTTTGTTAAATAAATGAACAAATTTTAAAAAAGAAAAATTGGGTTTTCTTAATTTATATACAATCAATTATTATTAAAAAAATATTATATTTATTATATAATTTTTTTTCAAAATTAATAATTAAAATGATCTAGTTTTAGATATATTATCTCAAATTTTAATTTAAATCTAAATATGTATTATAATTATGTTAGTTATAAAATAAAATTTCATAATAAACAAGATTTTTCAAAGAAAATTTGTTTTTATTTTATTTTATGGAAGTTGTGGAAAAGTAAAAATAAATTTATATTTGCAAGAAAGATTCTCACTTTAAAAAAAGACATTCAACAAATCTCAAACTAACATTAAAAAATGGTTAGATTTTTTGAGGACGAAAATGATATAATATAATATTAGAATTCCACCAAAGTTATATTGGACTAAGTGGAAAAAACCTAGATAAAATGTAATTATATATTATACCGGAGAATGTAATTTTGGTTAGAGTAGATTATACGAAATTTTAGTGAGAATTTTATAAATTACGGTATGAAAAAATTTAAAAATCAGAATAAACCGGAATAATTGGAATACTCAACTTTTATTTAGGTTCTATAATCAGCGTGGTTTTTTAGATACCAAAAAAATATAATGTAGAGAGATAATATGCTAGTCTACAATTTATTACAAAACAAAAAATCTCTATATCCAACTTTACATAAATATCATCCGGACATAGCAAAACCTATTTTTGTACGTTAAATTTTCGTTTAGAAACCATAATTGTAATCATTTTTCTGATAAATTAACAAAAATTACAGTATCCTCAATATATATACCATACAAGTTTTTATTATTTTTAAAAGATCATTAACATTGACATTGACAAAATATAAATAAAATTATTTTAACATGTAAAAAAAATTGAAAAAAAATTCAATTTTTTATTATTATGTTGGTTATCAGTTTTAAAATTTTATTTTTATGTGTGTGTGCTGTTGAATTAACTTTTGTGACCTGGTGGGGTTTTTTTTTTAATGTCGGCAACGTAGCGGTCTAAAGTATAAACCACTCGGGTGGTCGATCGCAAAATAAATGTTTTTCCTAAATTAAATGCCAAAACCGGATCCTCACAACTAAAGATTCTCTTTGAATTCGAGATTGAACCCGACCCGGATCCGAATCTGGGTATTTGACCCAACGCCAGCTCGACGCCCCACTTCGGTGCTTCTATTCGCAATTCCGTCAACAATTCTGTTGTTTACCGGAAACATCTAAAAAGCGTTCGAGAAATTCGAATACGACACACGTAAATGTTTCTCCGCTCGATTGTCGATTTTTGATTTGTATGGTTTTGCCGTTGGTGAAGCAATCTGAACCGGAACTGGAATCGGATTTCATCTGGACTTGTGGGAGTTCCCTTAAATCGAGGAGCAATTATGGATTCGGGGTTTTCTCGGGAGTGAAGGATGATCCAGAGAAGAGTTGATTCAGAGGGTTGATCGAACAATCATGTGGTTTTCCTTCTTAAGACCCAGAGATCGATTCTCCTTGGGCGAACTCAGGTTTGATTTTTGTATGATCGGGTCGCTCCCGCAACAAGTTCCATTTGCGATTTATCGCTGTTTCGTTTTTATTCCAATGATGTGCGAGTGTTAAGCGATTTTTTTGAATTCTGGTTTAAAAATTGTGTCTTCTAAGGGTGGTTGAGAGGTTTTTCGTCGTAATCTCTTTGGAATTAGAATTGGCAGTTTGCAGTTGTTTTGTTAGAGTTTCCGGGAAGTTGAACCTTTGATGTCTTGAATGGTGCCATCGACTATTTAATTTCATCTTCCCCTGTTTCAGTCAAGTGCCTGTCTTGACCATATGAGAATCACTTGTTCTTGATATTTCATTGAGATCTTAGTGTACGACATTATTTGTTCTTTGTTTCTACCAGATGATGAAGCATAAGTATTGAAACTTTGTTTTTTTTTCTTTCTTAGGCATCTGACTGATCAGCTGCGAAAAACTCAGATAGTGAACGAGGCCAATAAGGTCAGTGGCATAAGTCCTTTCATTTTAGCAACTTTGACTTGGCATTATTGTTTTGTTTCTCATAGGATGTGATTTTGTTTACCGGTTTCCATTTTGAAGGACTTTGTTGTCGAGGCACTGAGATCAATCGCGGAGATATTAACTTATGGCGATCAGCATGACCCCTCATTCTTTGAGTGAGTCTTTGTGCTAATATTATCAGTCAACGCCCTTAATTTCCTGTTGGCATATGCTAATATTTTGCGTTTGCTGCAGATTTTTTATGGAGAAGCAAGTAATGGGAGAGTTTGTACGTATACTGAGGGTTAGCAAGACAGTAACAGTTTCTGTTCAGTTGTTGCAAACCATGAGTATTATGATCCAAAACCTCAAAAGTGAACAATCCATCTGTGAGTTCATCAGATGCAGTATATTTGTCTTTGATAATTTCCTCATGATTATAATCTATTGATGATCTTCTTTTGAAACTCCTTGCAGACTACTTGTTCAGTAACGAATATGTAAACTATTTGATAACATATACATTTGAGTTCCAACATGAAGAGCTTCTATCTTACTACATATCCTTCCTAAGGTACATTATTCTGCTGTTATCTTGGCTTTAGGAAGTACTTATCGACTATATCTGATAACTGTTTTGTTTTCTTTATGTAGAGCTGTTAGTGGGAAGCTAAACAAGCATACAATATCATTGCTTTTGAAGACCGAGAACGTGAGTATTCTTAAGTTGCACGTTCCTTTTACTATTATAAGTCCTTTATAGGTTTTTTTCTGCCATATTTTAATTATGGGTTTCTGCGTCTAGGATGTAGTAGTTTCTTTTCCCCTTTATGTCGAAGGCATACAATTTGCATTTCATGAAGAGAACATGATACGCACTGCAGTTCGTGCCCTGACTCTTAATGTATATCACGGTAAGTCATTTATAATAGTTCTTTCGATCTGTCACTTGTATGATACAATACCCAGAGCTTTCAGCATCGTTTCTGATGCCTTTAGTTTGTTTTGCAGTTGGCGATGAATCTGTAAATGATTATGTAGTTAGTCCACCGCACACCGAGTACTTTTCACAATTAATTTCATTTTTCCAAAAGCAATGCATGGATCTAAGTGCAATGGTGTTGAAGATTCTAAAGTAAGATTCAGTGCACTTTCACTTCCCAGGGAAATAGCTTGTGAAATTGATCATTACTTATCACAACCCCTTTTCATCTATCTACTTATTTAGTTTGTCTTTGATCTAGATAAATTATATTCTTCTGAAAGATTTTTCATTTTATCCTTGCTAAAGGAGCCCATCCCCAGATTCGGGTGGAAAATTGTTTTCTGCCGTTGATGGGATTGAGGACACCTTGTACTACTTTAGTGATGTTATCTCTGCTGGCATACCTGATATCGGGAGGCTGGTAACAGATCACATTCTGCAGCATCTGACTATCCCGCTTCTTCTCCCGTCTCTATGCTCTGAGGCTGTAAATGTACAAAATATCCTCTTAATTTCCTTTTCAGGGTTGATTTATTTTTTCCTTTTGTGCTATTTTGATAGTTTTGTTAGTTTTGACTATTTGCGACAGTACCATTTCTAATTTCAGTAAAATATTGTTCTTGTTGTTATTTCAGGATATATCAATCGATCCTGTCACTTCTCTCTATCTGCTTTGCTGCATCGTGCGGATAGTTAAAATCAAAGATTTGGCAAATTTGACCGCTGCTACTCTTTTCTGCCCTGTAAAAGCTTTCATTTCAAGCTCCTTAGTGAAACCTAATAGTAGCTTGGCTCCTGAACGCCCTAGATTTGGAAATGGGCATCCAGACAATGGTGTTGCGGAGGAAGCAGATCAACAATGTCCAAGCTCTGCTGTCTTAAATGAGGATGGAAATTTCCACGTCCGCAGTGAAAATACTACGAAAAGTATCTTCAACCATTCACATATTACGTTTAGGTAACATGTTAGCTAATAAACCCTACCCGAAGCTGAGATAGTTTCTTTTTACACTCCTTCAGCCGTGTCTGATGCTGTGGTAGTATTTTCCTATATCTATTAAGCTGATGTTCTTTTGTTAACTAGGGAGACCTTACTACAATATATTTCTGAGGGAGATGATGTGCAAGCTCAGGGTTCCTTGTTTGTGCTAGCCACTTTGTTGCAGACAAAAGGTATTGGCAGTGGCGTTGTGCAGATTCTTCTCGCCTATAATGAATTTTGATGTTTTACATTCTCTGTTGATAGAACTTGAAGAGTCAATGCTAGATGCTTTCGGCATTCTTCCTCAGCGTAAGCAGCACAAAAAACTTTTGCTGGTGAGTTTTTGTCATTATCCTTTATCTTGTGCTTAATATCTTTTCCAGTAGATTGTCAAGGAAAATCAAGAAAAATATCATCTGCATGGATCTGCTATCTATACCTTTATACCTTTTACTGGACCTTCTACTAGCATGGACCAAAAATAACTTTAATTCTTGGGCAGCCCATTTTTATCTTATTAAAAACTTAATTTGGTGGTTACCTCTGACAGCAATCTTTGGTTGGGGAGGACTCTGGTGAAGAACAACTATTTTCACCGCAAAATGGTTCTTTGAGAGATGGCTTAAGTAGCGAACTTGATTGGTATCTACGGAGGCTGGAGGTACTTCACTGGATCTCTTAAAATTTCCTCCCCTCCATCTCTTTGATGTTATGATATATTGTGATTGACTTATTCATTCAAGTAACTTCAACAGGAGCAGTTTGGAGTATGCTGTTCATTGCCTGGGGCTGCAATGTGCGCCCGTGTACACAGAAATCAGGTAAATTATGAATTGCTTGTAAACTCTAGTTATCAGCCTAGCTTCTTATGAAATTCCATCTGCTAAAGCAAGGTTCTTTTTCATCACAGTGCAAAAGTTCATAGCTTGAATTGATAAAAATGTGGTGTAGGTGGTGGATGCATTGGTCAGTCTTCTCTGCCGTGAAAACATATCTGCAGAAACATTATGGGATGGAGGATGGCTTTTACGCCAATTGCTTCCATATAGCGAGGCAGAATTTAATCGTAAACATCTCAAGATGCTGAATGTATGTTGCTTTCAAGATGTTTGTTCTGTTTGACGCTGTTACTGTCTCCCGTATCCTCTCCCCTTTCCTCACTATTTACCAGTTTCCTGCTGATATCAGGATTCATATGAGAAATACAAAAATGCACTAATCCGGGAGATTAAAGGTACCTGGCCTGATCTACTCGTCACGGTACTGCTTGATGAGTGGAAAAAGTGTAAAAGAGGCAAGTAAAGAAGAAAAATGCTGTATATGTTGGATTTTGATTGTAAGAATATATTCAATGAATCTAATACCAATTTCTCTCCTGACAGTGATCGAAGCTCCATCCCCTCAAAAAGAGCCTAAATCCGTTCTTCTCCAGCTGGATAGATCCTTTTCTAATGGTAGAATCTTTGTTTTTGCGCGTCTAGCTGATAATAAATGTGGATGATACGGACATTCCCTTGTCAAAATCATGTTATGAAAACCATTAACAACTGGAATATTTACAGATGTCACGGTTAGCGAATCATCATTCACAGCAGGTGAAAAGTTGTGCGAGGTGGTAAAGGTTCGTCCATTGTGCCCTTTATATTTCTGGATATTTCTTTTCAGCGCTTCTGTTAATGTATATCCTACAGACATCTGATAATCAAGCCTTTACTCCGTAGGTTTTTGTGCTTCTTCATCAACTCCAGATCTTCTCGCTTGGTAGGCCCTTACCAGAGCAGCCTCCTATCCATCCTCCTGCCGACATATCTGAAACGTCTCTCGCCACAGCTTCTGGTTTGGATGTTTCAGTCCCCAAACCTGGCACCGAAGTGAAGCTAGGTTAGCACATGATGCTCTTGTGCTTGCTTGAATAATACATCTACCAAACCCACACCAAGTCCATGATTGACTCTCATGTCTTTGTTCTAATTTCAGTTGATTTGACTATCCGTAGTTAAACTAATCTTTGAAATTTACCGCTGCAGTTGATGCTGTACCCTGTAGGATTGCCTTTGAAAGAGGCAAGGAACGGAAGTTCTTGTTTCTAGCATTATCATCTGGTGTGTCTGGGTGGATTGTCCTCGCTGAAGAATCACTTTTGAAGCCAGATCACGGAATCGTCCGTATAACCGCACCTTTAGCCGGCTCCAACGTATGTACTCACCTTCATTCTCTTCTTCTTTAACGAAAGTGTTGGTAACAATCACACACAAGGACAGATATAATCATGATATTGGCATAGAGAAATGAGCGATCTTTTGTTTTGGTTTTCAGCCCCGAATAGATGAAAAGCACCCATGGCTACACTTGAGAATACGACCATCGTCGTTACCTTTCTTGGATCCAACAAAGCGAGGAGTCTATGAGAAGCTCAAGTCCAAAGGTCTAGTAGACGGGAAATGGACATTAGCATTCAGTAGCGATGAATCTTGTTACTCTGCTTACTCAATGGTTGTACTTGAGATCGATCTTCAATGCAGCGAGGTTGAAAGGAGGTTAAAGCCATTGTTTGACCTTGATAGAAACCAGCAAGATCAATCAAATGTTACTTCTGACACATTCTCTTCATCAACTTCGTCTTCGTCCGGCTGATTTTAGTTTCCATTGCATTCGTAAATGAATATATGAATTTAAAATGCACTCTTAGAGCAGCTTCACATGTTTTGTGTCTATTCATTAAGCAGCTCTATAGCTCCTTTCTTTCAGGGTTATTTTTTCTTTATATCTGCATGTTCTGTTTGTTTTGTTTATTATTATTTTTATTTTTTTTGTAATGTCTTAATGTAACATCATTGTATATTTGAAAGCGACAATCCACTAGCCAATTTCAATTGTCATAAATTTTAGTTTTGTTTTAAACACATTTATTAAATCTAAGCAATTTTTTCGTCAAAATTTTAGTTGAGGATTTTAAAATGATTTAGTTGATACTTGAGAAGTATTATCATGAAAATACAAAATATCTCTTTTTTCTACACTACCATTCTCTCGTGTATGAAACATAAAGATGTTAGGCCACAATTTTTTAAGAAACGATCGTGGCTTTAATATGTAATACAAAAGCAAAAGTGTTTCCATGAGACAAGAACAAAGGCACATTAGAGAGCAAATAAATAAACTGCTCAGTTATCTTATCCAACACACATGACAAGAGGCGCTGCGTAACCCAAATAATCACCAAAAAAAAACACAATGTTACTTAGCACTATTTGCAACAATAATTTCTCTAAGTAACATGGATGCATGCTTTTCTGAATTCACACACCTCTTTTCCTCAAGCCCCACAACAAGTGCCATATAGGTACTCTCATTTGGAAGCATTCCCCTTTGAACCATCATACCAATCAACTCACATGCTTTCTCAATATCTCCTACACTACAATATCCATGGATGAGAGTATTATACAAAACCACATCTGGCTTTAGCCCGGCATCAAGCAACTTATTAAACAAAACGATAGCTTCACCCATTCTCTGCGCTCTGCAATACCCGTGTAGCAACGCACTGCACGTTACAACGTCAGGTTTTACTCTAAGGTCAGCCATGTAGAACCACAAAAGAAACGCTTCCTTAAAATCCCCCTTCTTCGAAAACCCACCAATCACATCACTGAACGCTAATACACTTGGAACAAATCCCCGTCGGATAAGCTCACTCACAATACCATTTGCTTCATCAACATATCCTCTAACGACCATGCTATGTATCAAGATATTGTAGGTTGCAGCATCTGGAGGGATACCAGCAGATTTCATTCCATCCATAAGCTCAAAAACTTTATTCAGCTGATGTGTCTTCCCATAACCATGCATTAGATTGTTATATGCAACAACATCTGGCACCAAACCTTCGGTTCTCATGTTTCGGAACAAAGTTTCTGCATCACCTACGTTTCCAAACTTGCTGCTGGCACCAATAAGCAGTGTATATGTCGTTAAAGACGGTATGTTCCCACTTTTCAACATCGCTCCAAAATATTGGAAAGCTTTATCTATTTTGCCCAAGTGACAATACCCACCAATCATAGTAGTATAACAAACACAGTCTGGAAGGAGCCCCAACTCAAAGATTTCCTGAAATACGGTAGATGCTTTAAGCATGTCTCCCTCGGTACATATTTTTGACAAAAAGCTACTGTACACAAAAATGTTTGGTCTAAGACGAAAATAATGAATGAGCTTAACTGCTTCCTCTGGCTTTCCTACCTTACAGAACCCATCGATAACAGAACTGACTGACACAGAATCCTGAGAGATACCAAAGAGTTTGAGATTGAACAATACTGAAGTCGCTTCTTTTAAAAATCCTGCCTTACACAATCTATGAATGAAAACTGTAAACGCAACAATGTCTGGTCTGATTCCATACTGTTTCATCCCCATAAGCAATTCCCAAGCTTTATCAAAACAACCATCAGAGCAGTATTTACTAATGAATAGGCTAAGCACAGCAGCATTTAGATGCCTCCCTCGTCTAATCATGTGTTCAACAAATTCTCGAGCTACCTCCAGCCCGTAAATTCGTAGAATTTCCTTAAGCAACGAAATACAAACCCCTCTTGAAGGAAATATTCCAAACTGATCCATTTTGTAAGTTAGTTTCAGGGCCATGTCTACTTTTCTCTCTTTAACACAACAATCAACCAGCATGCTTAACACGGTCTCTAAAATCAGACGATCACTACGAGTAGTTTCGAAAAGATCATTCATGACTAAACACAATGATCTCTCTTCTCCTTCGCATATCTTGACCAGATGAAGAACCATATCTACAGCTCTAAAATTCATGTTTCCAGATACCAAAATATGAATCATTCGGCTCATAGACCTGCTCGAGTGGTCAGCACCAATCCACAACTCTGACCACCTGAAGAAGTATAGAGCAATAGATGCATCCGAAGTCTCCGCAAACAAATCATCCAAAATCCTGGTGACTTTGTATTGATCAAGCTCAATACTAAACTCATTCCCAAATCTCTGTATCCAACTGTGCTTCATAAGCACATTTCTAATAGTTTCAACACAATCATTTGGGACTTCAATGTACTTCAAAATCGTATCAAAGTCTTCACCAAAAGGCTTATTGGAACACATTCCTGCGTTTGAAGCATAATGTCGTGATGCAAAGTAGGTTAAATCACCAGAATCACTCTGAAGTCTGGGTTTATAATCAGCCAACGAAGGAAGAAGAAAGGTCCTAGACCAGATATATCGAAAAGCCTTAGCTCTCGCAACCAAATGATTTAACCCTGAAGACTTGAGGTTAAGGATTGAGCTTGAAACCCACATAAACAAAGGACTGATCAGAAGTAATCTGAAGAAGAAAAGGAAAAAACTTTGTGTTAACAAAATTGGTTCTGAACAGAAAACCCATAGCATCAATTTCTCATTTTCTCAAGGATTATAATCAAAATTCAAAATAAACCCAAGTCGTCACTTACCGAAACCTATTGTTACAGTTTTAGTAGCAACACACAAGATAACTCTTACACACGAAACATGTCAAACAAAGTTTTCACAAAAAAACACAATCTTTTCAAGAGGTGAGGCAACGTATGAATAGAAGAATAAGTGTAAATACGGGAAGCTTACAATGTCTTGACTTGATTTTAATCGGCCGGAGAAATAATGGCAACGAGGAATAGCCGAGAGGGTGAGAGAGAGAGAGAGGAGGGAGAGAGAGAGAGAGAGAGAGAGAGAG
>AFAN01000174.1:0-47722 GCA_000218505.1 Schrenkiella parvula
CGCTACAGTGACAACATCAACCGTCTACCACGTGATCTCAGAGAGCAAAGAGACAGAATCAGAACCAATCAACCAGATCCAGTGGGAATGGAAAACCCACGGAATAAAAGAGAACATGTCGCACAGGGCCTCAGCAGAGGGTTCCAAGACACATTGGTGCAGGTGACGCCCCCAACACTCATATTCAGAGGTAAGGAATTGTACCTCCTCCCATTCAAAACAACTACTTCGAAATAAAGAGTGGGATGATCTCTATGGTACAAAGCAACAAGTTCCATGGATTGCCTATGGAAGACCCACTCGATCATCTGGACAAGTTTGACAAGCTCTGCAGCCTCACCAAGATCAATGGGGTCAGCGAAGATGGCTTTAAGCTGAGACTATTCTCATTTTCTCTGGGTGATAGGACACATCAATGGGAGAAAAACTTACCTCATGGCACAATCACTTCATGGGATGACTGCAAGAAGGCTTTCCTTGCCAAGTTCTTCTCCAACTCACGCACCGCCGGACTCCGCAATGGGATATCCGGATTTGACCAGAAGAATGGTGAAACTTTCTGTGAAGCCTGGGAGAGATTCAAAAGCTACATTTCTCAGTGCCCTCATCATGGATTCAGCAGTGAATCACTTCTCAGTACTCTTTATAGAGGTGTTCTCCCTAAGATAAGGATGCTTCTTGATACTGCAAGTAATGTGAACTTCCTCAACAAGGACGTTGATGATGGCTGGGAACTCGTGGAGAATCTTGCTCAGTGAGATGGAAATTATAATGAGGACTATGACCGACATGTCAGAGGAAATACTGATAATGAAGAAAGACATAAAAAAGAACTCAAGGCTCTAAATGACAAGCTAGATAGACTCATTCCCGCTCAGCAGAAGCAGATTCACTATGTCAGTGAGGATAAGCAGTATCAGGTTCAGGATGGGGAGAGTGATCAGTTGGAAGAGATAAGCTACATTCAGAACCACGGAGGCTACAACAACGGTTTCATCAACTACAAGAACAACCAAAACTTGTCCTACAGAAGCACAAACGTGGCTAACCCACATGATCAGGTCTACCCTCAGCAGCAACTTTGTAATTTTCTTTTGATTTATTGAGTTTTAGGACTTGGTTAATTATTTGATCATATTTCTTCTTCTCATCCTGATCTATCTATTCATGCTCTTTTTATTGATTTCTGGATTTATGTTCATAATGATGATTTGTGAGTAGTCATTAGGGTTCTTGAGGATGGGATAGATTGGTGAGGAAACTTAATCTCCTTAGGTGTTTAAGCTTAGATTCTTATAGATCATTTCTTGATTAGTGTTTTTAATGCATGTTTCTCTCTGATCAATTGAAACCTGGTCTTAGGTATTTCACCACCGGGAGGTGTAGATGAAGTGTCTGAACAAACTAATTCAAGAGATTTGCACATTCTAGCCTAAGGAATTACATGTTTAGAGTGCTTATTGACTTTAATATTCTGAATCTTAGTGCCTTCTCTGTTATGTTTCGCTAAGGGATTGGGTCATGAAGTAGCTTGGCTTGAAGGCGTCTGTCATGGAAGTGGATTCGTCTGGTTTTGATGTCTATTGTCTAGGGATTAGCTCTGATTGAGTTTTGTTAAACACCTAGGATTGATTAAGGAGAGAGATTGGCCGATTACCTCATCCTTAAGAACTTTCTTTCTCTAAGTTTATTTAACGCTTCTGCTTGCTCGTTTAATTCTGCTATTTTGCATTTGATAGTCTTTAGTTTCATATTGCTTTTTATTTCTATCACTTATGTTCTTAGATTCTACAACTAAACTGCTTGGCTTGACATAATTAGTTCTAATCACATCTTAATTGCTAGCATCACACTTATTTGGATTAATAACCTATTGTACTGCAATGACAATGATACTGCATAGGATAATTGATTGGTAAACCATGAAAAAAAACTATTACCAATACCTTTGTACTTAGACAAAAAAAAATAACAAATAGATATAGAAGTACTACATGAAGTACTACATGCATCCTTATATAAGTCTAACTAATCAGATCATCTAGCTCATACCAAACAATCAAGGAACTAATCAAAATGTTTATGTAAAAGACTAAATTCGACCTAATTAACGACTTAGACAAACGATTTATATGGCTTTTTTAAATTTCTGAACATAAAACAAGATTAGTAACAAACAACTGAAAGACAAAATAATTCTTTTATATGGGTTTGGAGTTTATTTAAAGAAAAACAATCTAACGAGCAAATAAAAACGATTTTATGGGTTTTTGGGTTTAACAGAAACAAAAAAAGTATATCAAGCAAAACTAAAGCGATTTTTAAGGGTCTTTGATGGAGGAAACAAATGAAAACAAGGATCTAGATGAAAGAATGATATGAAGAAAGTTTAATCTTCAAAACCACACAACCGTAAGCTTAAGGCATGTCATTGTAGTATTTGAGAGTCAATCCTCGATCATCAAGGATCAACACACCGAGAATACATATGTTTCCCTAATCTAAAGTAAAATAATTGTAAATCAAGGAATCCTACTTAACTAATTGCAATTCGAACCAAATAAAGCAAAAGCAAACTAAACTAAGCAAACAAATAAGCTAGACAAGATTCAAAAGCAAAAAAAAATGAGAAAAGGAGAATCAAAAGCTAATAATTTAATCAAATGATAGAGAATAAGCCTTTGGGTTAAGGTTATTGACTCGGTTGATCAAATATTAATCTATGATGCTATCACAATCATCTAATCCTTAAGCCTAGAGACACAAATTTAAGCTAATCCACATCCATGACAATAGCTCTACACTAATAAACCAATTAACATCAATTCTAATTGGTAATCACAAGATAAGCATGCATTTAATAAAGTTATAATAGCCACTAAACACTTTAATCATCAACTTATGTTGGCTAAGCATGCAAAACACTTAAATGATTATTGGTAGGTATTTCTTTTGTGACAACATGAGTATATGTTATTTCTCTAACCAGAAGCAGTGGTACTCTTTCCTTTAGCCTTTCGATCAGAAAGAGGTACATCTTTGAAATGCTTGCCTCCCGACGAGTTTTTGATTGTGAAATCAGGGCCATTGACAATGCATTTGAGCAGATAATTCACCTTCGTATCGTCGACCGCATCATCAAACTTCAAATCATCCTCACTCCCTTCCACTACAGGCAATGTCGCGGTCACAGGGGACTGACATAAACAAAAGTAGTTAGTTGATATAGTATTTATGTCTCTTATCTATACAAATAACTATATCTATCATATATATTGTTTTCAAAGCCGGATTACCTTTTCCTTTTGGTACAGTTTTTCTATTTTAGACATTGATATGGTTAATGGCTTCAGATAGGTGTTATCATCAACATCCTTGTCCGAGGAAGCTTCTTTCTTTTTCTTTGTCTTTAGGCATAATGAGGGCACGAGTTTTGATATGTCGAATGCATTTCAGCATTGCTAGTTTCATTCCATGAACGAACCCATGTATAGGAAGAGACTTATGGCACAAACCTTTCAGCCCCTGTTGCTTTAGTAATTTTCATGGCTAGTGAGAATGCCTCTCTTCTCCACGGATAATTGAGAAATTTATTGACATCAAAAACAAGTTCAACATGCACTTTAGAAATCTTTCTGCTCCATTCCTGTCAATAATTGCATACGCAAACAATAAAAACCAACTACATAGTGATTATATGGGGTGCTACGTTTTATCTACGTTTTAACTCACTAGCTTGTTAGTTGTTACACTATTAGATTCTTCCGACACTGTTTCAGATTTTAAATTGATCAAAATCATATATCAAGAGATAAATGTTTATGCGACTTCTCCTTTGGTGCTTTAGCTTCATGTAACTGTTAGTTGAGAGATTCTCTTTGTGATCATAAATGTTTGTTGTGTCTGTTTAGCCTTTTTTAAGTCTGGACGAGAAAACTTCAGTAGCATATAAATCTGATTATAGATGTTGATGGCAGGTAAAATGGATCCTTCTGCAACACAGATTACATTACCTTTGACTACAAACAGAATGGGAGAAAGGATCAATCCCTCGATAATAAACAACTATTCGTCCTTCAAATATGTGAAGGAACTTGAAGATGAATTCTGTGATGCTTTGTTCTCTTGCCTGAAGAACACATTTCTTGGCCCAATAATCAAAGCGGCGTCAATTGCATGAAAAATGGGGCTTTCAGCGAAGTTAGTGCATTTACTGTTGTCAAAGAGGATTGTGACAACAAGTAAAAAAGATTTGTGGTTTCAGTTCAACGGACAGCCGATGAGGTTCTCTTTAAGAGAATTTCATTTGGTGACTGGTTTACCTTGTTGTGAACCAACTGTAAAAGACAACTACAGCGGAAATGCACTCTTGATTGATACAGATGTGGCCTACCACTCTTGTGAGGACTTTCTTACTTGGATCCGAAATTTGCCTCAAGATGCAGAGGAAGAAAAATTCAGGCTTCGAATGCTATTTGTAATGGAGAGTATATTTTTTGTAAAGTACCGCAATTGCGCTTTTCCACAGCTACATCTGATGTTAGCAAAAGACCAAATGATGTCTTATCCTTAGGGAAATATTGGTTTCAATATTCTGATAGAGTCAGTAAAAGAGAGTTCACTTGGTTTTCCTCACTATATACTGAAAGGATTTCCTCTAGCATTACAGTTGTGGCTGTTGGCGTTGGTACCAAAGCTAGAAATAAAATATGCTATGCTGGACACCGAACATTTGAATGATTTTTTCTAGGTCAGTTACTCCAAAACCTTACAACCTCAGCATGACGAGGTTGAAGCTGTTGAACAATTATCAAAAGAAGTATCATGCCTTCAAATAAGTAGTTTTGATGAGGTTGCAGATGTCTTTGTCCATGATGATCATGAGCTTGAAAAAGTGCTAAGCTTGGTGAAGAGAGGTTACTAGGTAACTTCTACTGACTGGAACGGATAATTCATCGATTTGGAAGCTACAGAGGAATACATTTCTTGAAAAAAACATGAGATGCCGAGATGAGTCTGTGGATCAGAATGATCATATATCGCGTGCACAGAACAAAACATTGTGTGATCATCTCTCACAGCTACATAAAGAAATAGTCCATGCGTCTGAAAAATACAGGTCAATCTGATGATTAGTATGTGAAAGAGCAAGCTGATATCTGAAAGCCTTGATGATGGTCATGTAGAAGAGCCTGAAGAGCATGTCGCCATGGATTATCATTATGAGAATGAAAGTGCAGAGCATGGTCCTGATGAACATGAAAAATATGAAACCGTCCCATCTGGTAAAAGTGCAGAGCATGGTGTTGATTGCGCCCCATCTAGCGTCCTTGTCTCATCTGCCTTATCAATTCCTGTTAGTGCTGGTGTATATCAAACAAAAAAAGGACGGCATTGTGTACTACCAAGCAAACTCCAACTAAGTGGTAAAAAGTTTTTCCAACCCGAAGAATAAGACCAAGAAGACCAAAAAGAACTAATGTGAGTTTGTCTGGCTTCCAGGACATGCTGATTTCTGACAATGAGGAGAATGCAGATAAATGCAGATCACGTGTCAATATTGTTTTGGTTCTTTTTGTTTAAGACTATTCTTAAGACTCCGGGATATAAACTCGGTAGTTGTGTTTGATGCTCCCTTAAACTTAAGATCTATATTCTTTTGTGTGGTTATTCTACAGAGTTAATAGACCTATATGCTTTTGTGTAGTTATTCTACGTATTTAATATTTAATCTCTCATATTGTGTTTTTGAATCTAAGCATATGGAATGTATCTATGTCTTGGAGTTGTATGTGCTTAGCTATGATTGCAGGAAGCTTGGAATCAACATGAATGTCATTAGTTTAATTTGAAAAAAAAATAACTAAGAGATTTATTCTCAATTATTGGTTGCTTGATGGTTCTTTGAAATGCAAATTCATTGTCAAAATAAAAACATATGAGTTAAGATGTGAAATGGCGAGTACAAAATATCATCAACGTACATCAAATTCAACCAAGACCAACTATTTCAAGAATCTGAATTATTTAGAAGCCGTCTATTAATTGAACATATAATTTAATTTTTGGAATTGGATTTTGAATCTAGAGATTACGGATCAGGCTTTGTCCTAGAATTTGATATAGAAGTCATTTTAAGAGTTAAAGCTTTTGTGATAGGATCCAGTGGGAATTGGTAAGTGTGATAGCTTCATGAATACAAAACCTGGGAGATTCACGCATGGTAGATTGAAACTGAGTCTAAAACATACTTGTCAATTTGTGTTATTGGAGATTATTACAGTAAAGAGCAGTTTTGAAGTCTTGTCTTACATTGTAGAGCACTTTTAGCTCTTGACACTCTTTGACTTAAAAAGTGATAAGTGAAAAACGTTTTCTACCCTGTTCTATTTCTTGCTTGTGATTTTTTTTGCACAACAAACAAAGTTCAAGAGGTTATGACAGAGAGTTCTGGGCTCCTTTGTTAGACAACGATTATGTAGGTTCAAATGCTCAAGAGATCATTTTTGGAGTGGATGAACCATATGTTGTGCCAATTGTAGCATCAAAACAAGTTTTATGCACCAGCATTGATGCTTCGACCATATGGTACAGGTTGGTGTCTCTAGTAAGCAGGCGTCTCAGGAAACGAAGCAAGAAACCCGTTTTCCATCATCCCGGACACAAGGATCCGACGAAACTCACCCGTCAACCACGTGGTCAAATGCTCATGGACAGGATCATTCACAACCATCCACATCTTCAGATCCATGTGGATACCGTAGAGGAGTGGATGGTACTTCTGACTATCACCAGCTGTTGTCGTGGTCAGATCTCCGTGGACAGCAACCGATCGAACCGTCTACACATGAAGATCCTTGTGGAAAACGAACGAAAGCAGGTGGTTCGGGGGCTTCCAACAACTCATCCACATAGTTAGCTCGTGGTGGACAGCAAAGCCGGCACGTTCTCCAAGAGGTTGATGATGAGAAATTTGATATCCTACCAATGTTTAATGATATGAAATACGACAATGTGGAGATACCAGACTTGGAAATTAACGAGGAAGATGACTCTGTTTACGTTGGCAAGCCATAGGCTAGCAAAGAGGATTGCAAGATTGCCCTTGCCATTTATGCCATCAAAAACAGGTTTCATTTTAGACAGACAAGACCAAAGAGAGATTACTTTGTTCTCCAATGCACATATAAGCGTTGTGATTGGCGGGTTATGGCACACGAGATACGTGATTATGGATACTACGAGATACGCAAAACCAAGCTAGAGCATACATGTAACATTGACACTCGTGGAAACTACAGACTCAAGGCTTCTGCTAGGGTGATAACAGCTGTTTATAAGGCTAAATACGGGGATCCGATCACTGGACCTAAGGCTGCCGAGTTACAGCACCTTGTGCTTTAGGATTTGCGGGTCTTGGCGTCCTACATGAAGTGTTACGGGGCTAAAGAAATTGCAATCAGTAGCCTGCACGGCGCAGACGATGAGTCCTACAGCAAACTGCCTGAATATCTCTACATGATCAAGCTTGCTAATCCAGGGACTGTAGCGGATATACAGGTTTGGGTTGGACAGGTTTCTCTACTTGTTTCTATCTTTTGGGGCGTCCATCCAAGGCTTTCGTAAGTTAAGGCATGTTTTAGTCATAGATGGCACACATCTGTCTGGTACGTTTACGGGTGTCCTCTTAACTGCTAATGGCCAGGACACTAATTTTCTGGTCTTGCAAAAGGTGAAGATCTTTAAGAGGGAAAGAAAACCAACTGAGACCATTGGAGAACAAGAAGAAAAAGCTGTGAAAACGAAAGAAGAACAACCAATGCATGCCAAACCTAGTAATAGACAACAAAAAAAACCTTCCTAGCTTGTCAAGAGGCCTTATGTGGGACAAAATCAACCACGAGGCAGATGGGCAAGCTTTCTTCATGAACTAAATCTATGTAGTATTCTTAGGTAAAACTGTGTTGTCTGGAAATCAGTTTCAATTCATAATATTGATACTTTTTTTGGTAAAGCTGTGTTGTTTGGATTTGAATTAGAATTTGTAGTACTTATATTTTAAATCCAAAATTATGTTTAATTAAATTAAGTTGAAGGTTAACTCATTACATAAAACTCGTACAATAATTCATGAAATCAGAGACTATAAACCAGAATATGCATTTTGAAAACAAGTTTTACTTAGTTATACATAACATAGAGTATCAAATTAGACAAATTCATTAGTACATAGATCTTCCAATTTATCTACTTAAACAAGTAGATAAAAAAGAATATGACAACCGAATGGAGGGAAACAAACACTTCAATCATTAGCTCTATTTCCTTTTCTTCAAACACCGTGGCCTAAAGTTTCAGAACCTTCTCGTTCAGCTCACTTATATCATTATCAGACCTCTCAAGATATACGACCATCTCCTTAAGCTTGTCCAAATCTTCAACACCACTTTGCACCAACTCCTTCAAGGGGAACATCTAGTACCAAGATCTCAAAATATAATTCTACACCGTTCAAGGGCCAACATAATCGCCACCAGCGATTGCTGTAATGTACTTAATTTTAACATCTAGGTTATCCATTTGGTCTCTTCCATCATTTCTTGATCCCACAATTTCCATATGTGGCAACCTCATTTTAAGGCATATTGGATCCACATAAAATTATAATTATTATCGCTTACTCAAATCTATACAAAATAGGATACACATACAAACATGTCATGGTTGTTTGCACCACTGCAAAAACAACGGTGTGTAATCCATATTCCCCATTTCGGCGATCCTTATAGCAAACGCTAGATGCCGAAGAGGAAGTGTCATTGTGATTAAGTCAGAGTCCCATACTCTCCTTGTTTTAGTATCACGGAATATCCCCAAGTATTACTAAATGCAAAAACCAAGAAAATCATAAATCCCTAAACCTAGAAACTCAAATTAAAGAATTGTTTTTGTATTTTAACTCCATAAATAACCCTAAATCCATTAAAAAAACGTGAAAACTACAAAAACTCGAAATCAAGAACAAATATGAATTTCATAATCAATCCAAAACAAGATGAACAAACCTGAATTTCATAAACAAATGAGATTTACCTTGAACACAGAAACCCAAAATCACTTAAATGGAGGAGAGAGAGGATAGGAGAGGAAGAGAAGATATAGAAACCTTACAAAACAATTTGACGGAAATTAAAAAAAAAATTTTTGAACATACATATGATAATATATAGAAAAGTATAACCGAAAATCACAATAAAGCCACATGTGCGTCATCATTTTAACAAATGTACGCCGTTATTTGCTTCACATGTCTCCATCAGAATAGACATGTGGCAATTAAAAAATAGTGATTGTGCACATAGTCGTTCCTAATATTCTAGTTTTACTTTATTGACAACAATTGTATTTTTAATGTTCTAACATTCAAATTACTTTTACCTTGCTGTAAAATAATATTTTTGATCAAAAAATAGTTTTATAGATGATTTTAAACTATTAAAATAACTTTCCTAGGTTGCTATGCATTAATTTGTCTTAAATCATATTTTATGTATCTTTTACATCCTAAAATGGTTAATATTAACAAACTAATCATAAAATATAATGTGTTTCTCAATCATAATGTAACAAATTCAATTTATCTAAGTAATAAATGTTTTTATGTTTATTAGTTACTTACATAATCTATATATTTTTTTTTTTGTGATTGTTTTTTGTAAAGTTTCTCTATCTTTTTTAATGAGATTGATCATAGTTATACCATCACGTAAGTAAGTTTTATGGACTTGCACAAACATAGTGACTTTGTAAAAGGAATTAATATTAGTTTTATTATCACGAAAATCAGCATTGAGTTGTACAAAACAAAAAGTGTCAAAGAAATACAAATTCAAACACAAATTAAGGTTCATTACTAGTATGTGTTTAAACAGCTCAAACCAGCTACCCAAACTTCCTTTGGCACCCTTTAACTTCTCGGTTTTCGATATCATTATCTACTTGATGCAGACCTTGTTCTTCGATTTCCTCCAGTTTTTTTTGTGTAATCCAGAGGTAAGATATGAAAATTTTTTATCATATAAAATAATCCGGTCAGACATAGCCAACACTGGATAAATGATCATGTCATATGCCAATGTCCACTACTATATCAAATAATATCATCAGCACGAATCAAGTAAATGGATACCGTCTTCTATCTTCATGCTTCATGACTTCCATGACAGCGTATGTTACGTGTTCACAAGGATATTTATCTATATTAAAACACCTGCAACTACTACTTTTTCTTATCAAGTGTATCAAATGGCACTTGCATAATGTATTCAAGCTCGAAGATGTGTAGCTTCGTCACGGTTATGACCGCCACATTCTTACATCTACTATGCATTAAGTTCTCCACAACAGGCACCATTTTATGTGTATTTGATCCATTTTATAGTTCGATCCTATGAACACTAGTCACATCGATGAGGTAAATGGAAGAACTCAGACATTAGTCCGGGTTACCTGGTCAGGTTTTGGATTTTTCATTAGTCAAATCTGAACTGATTCTGCAAAAGTGGTCATTCAGATTAAACAATCAACACAACAAACCAGAAGAAAGATCATAGTTTATAATAGATTTGACTCAATAAACCAACAAATTAACTAAAGAAAAAATGAAAATGAGTCCACACCAAAGAAAAATACGTCAACATTTTCCTCCCCAGACTTAACCAACATTGTCCCTTGTGTGATTAAGACTAAAGGTCAGAAAGAAAACGAAAGATAAAACTAATGAACAAGCCAAATAGGAAAAAAAAGATAGAAAGTGATAACCATGATAGATGGCTAAAAGTGTGAAATGGGACTGCGTGAACGAGAGGCACGATATGGTTCAGCAGCTTCATGAGAGGTGTTGTTTGGAGCTGCTCTTGGTGATGGAACTCTGGTCTCCTGAACATCAGAACTGCGGCTACAAGTAATCGCTGGCCACATCTTTCCCAAAATGGAAGTGTGCCTCATGCTGTTGGCAACCAGACACTTGCTTCTAGCTTCCTGATCAGTAAACACGAGATATGGTGATGAAACATACTCGCTGAGATCTACAGAAAAAAGGTCTCAAAAGCTTGTGTACTGGTATCTCCTATAAGATCCGAACATTGTAGAACAAAGTATCATACTCATCCCAAGTCTCATGAGTCATCCTTGTCAAACACGCAGAAGAATGTGCAATCTCTTCAACTGGCTCATCCTAATATCCAATTGGATCTTTGATTCTAAGCTTCTCTTTTCATGGCCATGAAAATCCAGACAACTCAATAGAAGCTTAACATGTGTTTCTTGGTGTCTCAACCGGTGGCTGAACACGTTCTCCCTTCTTTCCAACATTCTTCCAAGCAATCTTTCCAGCCATTTACAAAATCAAAGAAGAGAGCAAAAATCGAGAATTTCGTCGAGACAGAACTAGTCATGAAATAAAAAATACAAAAATAACACGACTTCATCACAAGCTCCATCATCACAATAGCATAATCATTGAATAAATATCTGAAAATCCGTCCATAATTCTTCATGACTACAAGTTCTTCGAAAAAAAACATTTCATCAAACCATGGGTTTAAACAAGATATTTGGCAAACGTGCATACGAAATCAACAATACGGGTTGAAAGTTCTTCTAAACAACCACAATAGGCGCGAATACATCTAAAATCAAAGCAAAAGAACGAATTTTCAAATTACCATAACCCTAATTGTCGGACTGAAACTGGCAGATTATGGGGTACATACCTCATAGAGTGGAGAAGAGAATCGAAGGAATGGATAGAGGACGAAAACCCACACAAGTTAGGCTCTTGAATCGCTCAAACCCACACTTCCGTTTGGTCGAACTGCATTCGATTATGCTCGACATTTGAGGTGGTTTGATTATGCTAGTTTTGTTGATAGCGTCGAGCGACACTCGTTACGGAGTCAATCGACACCTTTCCCGGTTTTTTTTAATGAAAATAACATAAAAATCAAATTAAAAACACACTTACAAGTGAGTTGCCTCCCAAAAAAACGCTCATTTTCAGTTTGTAGCTTGACTTTGCAGGATTCAGGTTTTCCGTGGATCTGATAACGGAACAATAAGCCGGTTCAGAGTTTTGGATATGGAATTTTGGATATAGCTCCGTAGTGCTTGATATTCTGACCATTCACAACAAATTCTTTGCCTTCAGGATCCACAGGTTCATCAAGTGTCCTGACTATTTCATTCACCTCAGGTTTGCGCTGCGCATAATTGTTGTTTTCATTCTGACGCTCAGGCTGTTCTACAATCGCCTTCCCATCAGCATCAAGCTTCTAATGATGCACATTTTCTATGTTCTCCTCTTCATCAAAAAATAACCAGCTTCATCCCAAATAAGCACTACCGTATTAACTACTTCAGCTGGCTTTTTCGCTTTCCTGTTCGTGTTCTCTAAATTTGCTAGCTCTTGATTATTGAGGTTGACTAGCTCAAGATCCTTGTTGCTTATGCTTCTGTGATTACGCATATACCTGGAATACACAAGAGTAAGAGATAGAGAGCGTAAGTAGCAAATAATAAAATTAAAAGCTTAGATGAAATTCTACTACTGAACATTCCTAGGAAACTATTAAGTTTTCGTCAACTATTAAGTCTTTGTCAACTACTGAACATTCCTAGGCAACTATTAAGTCTTCTTCAACAGCGCCATGAACTTGATAGCTTTAGTTCTACCCTATAAAAATCCCTGCAAGTGAACAAAATCACAGTTATAGTGTGAAGGATTATCGTATCCCTAGAGATCTAATGTTGCACAGCAAATTCTTAGTATCAAATCAAGCTAAGTAAGTAAATAATGTGACTAACGAAAATACATAAGAAAATCAGTTGGAAAACTTGTTCATAGCAGGTTATAAATCAATGAGACAACCGTTAGGCCTTGAAAATATCTCAGGTAGATCCGAATTACAGATTAAAAACCTATTACGATTTTTATGTAGATCTGTTCTCGAACTCGAAGCACAACTATAAAATCAACCAACTTTCGCTGCGAAGATTATCTCTGTCTAAATTCTAGAATCTCAAAATTCTTTGCAAACTAAAAAATTTAGATAAGCATTAAAGTCAGATTTGATTAAAATCCATAAACCAAATTTGTTTTCGAGTCTATTAACTAACTTAGGTTTTGAATTCTAGATAATCAAATTAGAATTAGCATTAAGTATGATTTTGATGAAGAACCCAACAATTTTCATAACAAATCCATCTAATCTAACAAATCGTCTTCAACCTTTAAATAATCCTAAACTTAACAAGCAAACTACTCTGACATAGCGACTGAAACAAACATCATGAAAGAAAAAGAATGTATAAGAGAAATACGAAAAGGATACAAAAGTGGTTTGTATTCTTCTCTCAAAACGAACATAATCTCCAAATTTTCCACAATGCTTTGGAACCAATCTCTCTCTCTCTGTCTTGGTAGAATAAATTAGGCCTAAACCCATGGCTTTTAAAACCTAAATATAGTCTTAAAACACGAATGAGCTTAATCTGTAACTTCTGGAAACTTTTGAGCAAAAAAAACAAATTCTTAAAACTTGTTGCATATTCGCAGGGGGGGTCGATCGACACCACCAATGAAAAAACATTAGCCATCTCTCTACTTTATCCGTCTTCCGTTCCTCTTCGTCCGGTTTGCTTCCAAAAGCTCCTAAATGCTCCAAAGTCGCCTTACTCATGCAATAACCTGTAGGAATAATAAAAAGTCTAAAAACACTTCAAAGACTTGATAAACAACATAGATCATGGTTGAAAACTGGTAAAAAAAATGATATATCACCTGATGTGGCTGGAAACGGTCACCCTAGGATTAATGGGTATTTTGGTTCTTCATTTGGCTCCAGAATTACAAAATCAGTTGGAGTGGAGCAGCTTTTGACTGATACGTCTACTTCAATTAGAATCCCTACATATAGTAGGACTGATTTGTCCGCAGGGGTGAAACATATTTTTGTAGGTTTGACAACGCTCAAACCAAGACGTTTTGCTTCTAGGTATTGCATCATTTTACATTGGTCGAAAACTGGAGCAAAATCGGACCGAATATTGACTCGGTATTGTTACTGAATGTATGGTCAGACCGTCTCAACCGGTCAAACCATATTTTCAAAATTTATGGGTTATTTAATTAAATTAAAAATATATATGTAAAAATAAAACAAATATACAATAGAAAAGTATAAAAAAATAAACTTAAAGATTTCTTAATATCATATAGTTTATAAGAAAAAAAAAAAGATAGCAAGTGTATGTTGTAATGAAAATATATACACATGATCATTATCAAATAAATTAATAACAAAACAAAGATAATTTATAATAGAAAAGATAAAGTATATAAAATTGTTAAATCTATTATTTACAGAAAATACTATTATTTTAGCAAAAATTTGATTTTCCACATGTAATTTCTTATAGAATTAAAAATAGAAATGTAATGTTAATGGGTTTGGATTTATAAAAACAATCATACCTTTTCATAAATTCAAAAAAAATGACATTTATTTTTGGTTTAATAATATACATGTGTATGACTTTAAAGTAAATAATTTAAATTATGATTTAAAGTTTAATAAATAAAGTTTTTCTATTGAACCAGCTCGTCAGTTTTACAGATTTTTGGTTAGATTTCGTTGGTTTTACAGATTTTTGGTCAGATTTTTCAGGTCAATTCAATATGTTTCGTGATACTTAATGTCAGTAAGAGTTGTGGATGTGGATTTAGAACTGCATATCCTTAAATTAATTTGGGTTTGGCAGTATTAGCGCATGCGGAGTATTGGAAGCAGAGGCGGCTAGGGTATGATGAGGATGATAACAAAGATGTAGATGATGATGATGATGATAAGGGCGATGGTCGGGAAGATGAAGAAGATGAAGGGTATGATGAGAATAAAACTGATGGGTGTGAGGATCATAACACATGAGGAGATAGTGGTGACGATCATTACAACTACCACTTAAAAGATGATTTTGTTTTAGCTTAAGAGAATGTAGACTTATTGGCATAAAAGTTGATGATGCGAGTGGAAATAGTTCAATACAAGGAGGTTCACAACTAGAAAAATTATTGGCATAAAATTTCAAGTGTTATGAAAATTTAAGTGTACACGTCGTGGATATTATTAATGATAATTATGTTGATCATCCACCACGCTTTACAAGTAATTCTGCACGTGGAGGTGGATAGAAAAACTTAAATGATGATATTTTCTTGGAAACTTCTCCAAAAAAATATATTATAAACCACATGATCAAAAGAAGAGCGATGATGAAAATTTGGTGAATCCTCCTCTTATGGCCGATTCTAGTGTTGAAGTCGACATATGTGAATATGAGATGATAAAATAGGTAAACCCACCTCATATCAACCGGCCCCATTTTGGATCCATCCCGTTTAGAGCTCAAACCCGTTAAAATCCATTTAACTTTATGGCTGCCCATTTAAAAATCCTGGTTCATTTAAACCCGTTTATAGACTTATTTAAACTATACTTAGAATTTTAATTTATATTTTATTTTATTTAGTTATGATGTAAAGGAGAAGACAACCTATTTTCCTACAAGAACTATCAGATAGCACCAGATATGACCCAAACTAAGACCCATTGCAATATATCCATGAATACAAAGTTAAATATCTAAATCTCACCAAATTAAAAGTTTGAAATTTATATACCAACAGATGTTGATTTTAAAGGTTTGTGATGTATACCAAACACAAAACCATTGAACCCAAAATTAAACCGAAAAAACCTGATTCGACCTAACCCATGACCTGTATATCCGCTGGAAATTTCCCAATTCCTCCTGAAAATTCTCAATTCGAAAAATTCAAATTTTAATAACCCTAAAACCGATTTCGCAAATCCGGTGGCTATAATCTACAATTTCTAAAATCCAGTGCAAGTATTTGGGTAGGGATTGGATTTCACAGTCGCATGTTTCGTTTTCGTACTCTAGATTGGTGATTTTTGTCGGTGGTGGTGAATCGAAGGCTCATCTTTAAACTCTTGGAGAAACTCCTGTCTGTCGCCAGCCTTTTCATCGAACTCTCCATCGTCTTGTCCATCGCGAATCACTAAAGCCATCGAGAATCAATTTTTGATTACATCCTTTGAAATCGATTTAGGGTTCTAAGTTTATGGGACTCGGTTTGCGATTTCGGATTTTTAGTATATATTGGTTTAGTTTATTAATCGGGTCAGGTTTAGTTTATTAATCGGGTAATTTTGTGTAATCGGGTGATAATCGTGTTTATATATGGTTTACTGTTGGTATTATGTGGTTAATGGTTTACAGTTAACCATTTAATTAACTAAAACGAAAGCTTATGTGTTATTATGTTTCAAACTATTATATTGTGGGTATATAAGTTCAAAATTTTCATTCGGTGAGATTTAGATCTTTAATTTTGTATTCATGAATACATAGCAATGGGTCTTAGTTTGAGCCATATCTGGTGATATATGATAGTTTTTGTGGAGAAATAGATCGTCCTCCGGATGTAAAATGATTTTGAACAATTTGTTAATTTTTCAAAATCAAATTCTTATTTTTATATATACTTACCACTTATCAGTTAACTTAACTGAAATACAATTATTAACTTAACTGCAGAAATTTATTTATAAAAATAATTTAGGTATCTTGTGACATAAGACATCTACTTAATCAAAATAAAAATGTTTCTTAACTCTTTACAAATCGAACTTAAACTTTCCTGGACCTGCAAGATTCTGTGAAGCCGCTGCTTATATAACATGAGTTATGTTACAATATAGTAAACCTTCACATATAAACACAACATTGTAATTTCAAATTCTTATCAATTCGCAACAAGCATGATGATCAATATCCAGAAATCAAACTCGAACATGTTCAACAAAAAACTCAAAACCATTGACTTAGCTCTCATTATGTTCTCCCAACATAATCAAAGAGAGTCTAAAGAATGTATACAACATAACCAAAGAGAGTAACTAAAGCAGCAGCATTTTTGCTTCTAATTCTCAAAACATATAATTGAAAGACAAGATTTAAGTGAGAATTTATGTCGATATCAAGTTTTGGTAAAAACTGATTCATTTAAGCAAAAGACTAACTCAAAAAATTTTGGTGAAGAATTTACCTTTTGTTTCATGGCATACTTGAATCTTTTGATCTTGAGCACTCTATTCCTGAACTACTTGTAGTTTTCCTAGCATCTTCTTTGCACATATCATTGACATCTTCTACAATACCTTTAATTCAAATTCTAAATTAGTTTTAAACACATAGATTTTTTAAAAAAACTATGAAATTTTACCTTCATATTATACAAATCTGTGCAACCAGTTACGAGTACAGAGTAAAGGTTGAATGTTCTTGGGAAGCAAGTGGTTCTTGTATGGAGTCAACATCCAAGCTCCAATGCTAATAGCCGATTCTGATGCTACTGTAGTGATTGGGATGTAAGTATATCATGTGCAATAGATGCTAAATCACCAAGTGTATGTTGGTTATTCGTAAAATAGTTGAAAAATATCCAAATCATGAAAAGACTTTCTATTTAGCCTTGCCGCATCAAAATTGACACCAACTGTGTTTATGTGTTTGCCCACACTACTTTCAAAGCTTGTTTCCAGCCCAAATATATCCTATTATATGAAATTGTAATGTATTTTAACAAAATGAACCATTCGAAAGATGCTTAAAACTTACATTGTCAAAATCATCTTTAAATGGAGATTCAGTAACTAGCTTATATGGAGTTTTTGTAGATGAAACACCTGAACAACTTCCGCACATCCTAGTCTGATAATATTTATAGTGTCGTCAAAATTTTCATAAGTTCTTCATATTTAGACTTAGAGGTAGAAGGATCCAATGACTTGCACGCTTTTTTCAAGTATCTGCAACTTCATCCTTGGATCTATGATTGCAACCACATCCAAAATGATAATGTAATCATCTCAGTACTTCGTAAAATTAACTTATATAACCTCGGCATTTTGCTTCACATATTTCTTAAACAATAACTCAAATATACTTACGTGAATACACACTATATGTGGGATATCCTGCCAAATAAGTGGTAACAATACTAAAATGTTTCAAAAACTCACATATTTGTGAGATTCGAAACTCGCACAACTAAATTTGATTACAAAATTTAAGGGAACCGGAGTTTTTATGGAAGAATCACGAGAACAAAGATTCAAAGATGGTTTTTATTGTTGTTTTAATAAGCTTTTTCATACAAGAGATATTGTGATTCAAAGATGTTTTGCTTAAGTGATTATCTAGGTCAAAAAGTTTAACTCTGTTCGAATCGTTTGCTTTCTTTTATAGTTTTCCTTCATCACATAGAAAAATATTCGAAGTATATTCTTTAAGCTTTGTTTCCATCTTCTTCCCTCTCTTGCCGACTTTGTTCAGTTTCGCTTTATCTTCCTAAGGTAATCCATAATTCGGTTTGCCCCTTTATTCTGGCTTGCCATGGTTTTGGTTAGCCGCCCTCCTTTGTTTCCCATTGGGTCAGCTCCGTCTTCCACGATTCAGTTCGTCCATTTAGTTTGGCTTGGCCTCACTGGTTTGGTTAAGCCTCGTCTTCAATGATCAAGTTCGTCGGTTTGGTTAGGCTCGGCCTCATTGGTCAGTTTGGCTTGGCATCAACTGTTTGGCTCGTCTAGCTGATCTAGGCTGATTGGCAGATGGCTTCTTCAAGAGGAAGTAGCCCGGAAGAAGGCATACCAAAAGAAGACAGCTGTGGTGGAAAAATCAAGGGGAGAAGCTCAAATAGTGGTGCAATGATCTGATTCAAACAATGAGGCATGGCTGTTAGAAGAACATTTGAACTGTTCCATCAATGTTCATCCATCCTCCAAGAAAAGCTAAAGTGAGCGAAATTGGTAGCCCAATACGGCCCAATTGTGTGAAGCTCACAAAGCAGAAGAAATGAGCAAAAATGAGATTGTGTAACATACTTCTATCCACACTCCAAGATTGCAACGAGACTGAATATTTATCCATTAAGGTCCAATTGTGTGTAGTCCACATACATAGAAGAAAGTACAAACTTTGCTTATGTAGTGTTCATGGAAAGCACATCCACAAGAAAAGTCATTAAACGTTTCTAAGATATTTTGGGTTTAGTTTTCCTTGTAAACATCTTTAGATATTTTGTATAGTTTATTATTAGATAAACCATTTGTTTACATTGTCTTAAGGTAACTGATTTATGTCACAAAATTTATGTTTATGTTATAGTTATTGTTTGTACAAATATGTAATGTCTTTCTGTCTAATAAATTAAGAACTTAAATGGAGCTTCTTCCTTTCATAAAAAATGTCAACGTGAAATCTGAGTATGTATAAAATGTATTAATATTTTATTAATATGTATCTCAAACAGTTTGAGAGACCCATTCAAAGTCTTTTAAACGAGAAACTTTAGTAATTATCGATAAAATATGAATATATTTTTGTGTTCACACTTAAAAAATAAATATTAATATAGTTTTGTGTTGAAAGACATTGGTGAAAGACTACCAATGCTGATGCTTAGTTCCTAAGTTTATTCTCTCCTTGAAGGCAAGCTCTAGATGAGCTTGTTATCACTTTATAAATTGCAACCAATAAAAACTAATCTCATCACTTTATAAATCGCCACCAAGAAAAACTATGTGTGTTTTTCATTCTTCCATACAAAATCGTCATTAATATGTTTTCTATTCTCCAAAAAGTCCAACATAGTTCAAAGCTAAGTTCTGCCTCAAATCATTCTCTAGATCTAATAGTTCAGAGCTGTTGTCTCTAAATTTCAACAAAACTCACCAAATTCAAATAGACTTAATTTCTATACTTCAATATTTTAACTATTATATTTAGATTGGTGAAAATCAACCCTACAAGTTAGTCTCAAGTTCGTCAGACTCAAATATGAAGATGCCGAGGTGGAAGTAATCATTACAAGATCAACAAGTTGGAAACATATTGCTTGTCTAGCAGCTTCCGTTGCTGCCATGAATTCGGCCTCACAAGATGATAAGGCGACAGTTTCTTGCTTTTGAGAAGACCACGTGATTGGTGTATCTCCAAAGTAAAATACATGGCCCGTTGTACTTCTTCCATCGTCTACGTCCACATTATGACTGCTGTCACTATAACCAACGAGTTTCTTTGTTCCTCCATACTTAAAAAACAAACCATAACTCAACGTTCCTTGTAAGTACCTTAAGACCTGTTTTAAGGCGGCTCCATGCGACTCTCGTGGAGATTGCATATATCTACTTAGAATTCCAACAGAGAGAGCTAAGTCGGGTCTCGTATGTAAGAGATACCTGATGCAACTAATTCTTCGTCGATAAGATGTGGCATCGATCTCGGGTTCTTCTTGAGCTTTGGACAACTTTAAACCAAACTCCATTGGTACATGAGTTGGATTACACGTTTCTAGTCCTGCTTTCTTTAAGATTCGACGTGCGTATGTTTCTTGTTTGATCTCAATCCCATATTGGTTTTGCTTCACTTCTATACCGAGATAGTAGGTAAGCTTTCCGAGGTCAGACATCTCAAAGTTTGTAGACATACCGGCCTTGAATTCTTTGATGATCTCAGTTGTATTTCCAGTAACAAAAAGATCATCAACGTAAACAGCTACCACAAGTAACTTTGTTCCTTCTTCCTTGCGATACACGGAACTCTCTTTTGAACACTTCTTGAACTTCATACCTTTCAGAATATGATCAAGTTTTGTGTTCCAAGCTCGTGGAGCTTGTCTTAACCCATACAAGGCTTTTGCGAGTTTGAAAACCTTATGATCTTCTCCCTTCTTTTCAAATCTTTCGGGTTGAGACACATAGACATCCTCATTTAACTCACCGTGTAAGAAAGCTGTTTTGACGTCGAGATGATGAATTTCCCATCCTTCAGAAGCAGCTAAACCAACTAATAGCCTTATAGTCTCAATACGAGCCACAAAGACTTCATCAAAGTCAATTCCCGATTGTTGCACATAGCCTTTTGCAACAAGTCGGGCTTTGAGTTTGTTTATAGAACCGTCTGCGTTTCTTTTGACCTTGAAAATCCACTTGAGACCAATCACTTTTACTCCAGCCGGTTTGTCTACTAATGACCAAGTTTTGTTCTTGTTGATTGAATCAATTTCTTCTGAACATGCGTTTGTCCATTCAACAGAATCCTTCGCCTCTAGATAGTTTAGTGGCTCGTCGTTGAGAGATAAGAGTAGAATTTCACATTCTAGATCAGCCAACAAAACATAGTCATTGAGGTAACCTGGACGAGTTACTTGGCGTGTTGACCTTCTTGTTTGAACTTGTTCAACCGGTGCTGGAGAATGAGTGTGAAGATCATTCGTATCTTCCTCGTCCTCATTGTTCTGATTTTGCTCTGTTTCGGTGTCCGGATCACTCATAGCTTGGGTGTCGTTTGCTATGAATGGTCCTTGTCCATCATCCGTAACTTCTCCCCAAGTTAGACGGAACATACCCGGTTGACCCTGCTCCTCTTTATCATCTCCCTTCCAATTCCAACTTAACTTTTCGTTAAAGATCACGTCTCGACTTACAACGATTTTCTTTGTGGTTGGATTGTAAAGTCTATAAGCTTTAGAGCCTGGTTCTATTCCTAGATGAACCAGTGATTGAGATCGGTCATCTAGCTTCTTAAGATGTGTGGAATCAACCTTGGCGTAAGCTAAGCAACCAAAGACTCTAAGGTGTCCAACGTTAGGCTTTCTTTTCCTCAAGCACTCGTATGGTGTCTGACCCTTTAGAGCTCTAGTAGGTACACGATTGATCAAGTATGTGGAATGACGAACTGCTTCTCCCCACAAGTAATTCGGAATACCCATTCCGTTTAGGATGCTTCGTGTTATTTTCATCAACGTTCGGTTTCTCCTTTCTACTACTCCGTTTTGTTGTGGAGTGTAAGGGGCCGTCAAGTGTCGTTTGATCCCGTGTTTGTTGTAATACTCTTGAAACTCAAACGAAGTGAACTCACCACCTCTGTCCGTACGAAGCGTCATAATTTTCTTGTCAACGTCCTTCTCAACAAGATTTTTGAATGACTTGAACTTCTCAAATGCGTCACTCTTCTCTTTCAACAGAATTGACCACATGTACCTTGTATGATCATCTATAATGACAAAGATGTACCTGTTTTGAGCTAACGTCGCTGGAGAGATTGGGCCACACAAGTCAGCATGCAACAATTCTAGTGGTCTAGAGGATCGATATTCTATTGCTTTCGGGAATACTTGTCGTGTTTGTTTTCCTACCAAACATGATTCACAAATCTGTTTTTCTCCTTCTACTTCTGACAGATCATGAACCATCCCGTGAGACGCCATAGATTTCATGGTTCTGAAACTGCTATGTCCGAGTCTTGCGTGCTACTTCCAAGATTCTTGCTCGATTTTTGTATGCAAACAAACCGGTTTTCCGACTTTAAGAGTAATCTTGTAAAGTCTATTGGGAGATCTCAACACTTTCACTAGCAGCTTTCCATTAGAGTCTTTTAGTGTGAGGTAGTCGTGCCTCATTCTAACATCACACCCTTGCTCGGTGGCTTGCCCCAAACTTAGAATGTTGCTTCTTAACTCCGGAATATAGTAAATATCGGTTAGAAGCTTTTGTTCCCCTGTTTTGGCTTCAAAGAGAATCGACCCCTTTCCACTAATGTTGACACATGATCCATCTCCGAATTTTACCTTCCCTTTGATGTTTTCATTCAGCTCTGAAAAGTAAGATCTCTCACCAGTCATATGGTTACTAGCCCCATTGTCCAAGTACCATATTCCATCTTCTCTTTTGGTCGTCTCGTACTTCTTTGGCATAACGCTTTCTTCATTAAGGAAAACGATCTCATGCATAAATAGAGCTGCATCAGCTTCTTCTGTTTCGACTTTGTTTAGCTCTTGAATTTTCTGCTTCCTCTCGGGACACACGGACGCAAAGTGTCCTGTTTTGTCACACCGGTAACAAATTATATGAGATCTGTCTTTCTTTTCTCTGTTTTTGTCTTGAGAATTGGATTTCCCACGACCTCTCCCTTGAGAACCTCGTCCTTGACCTCGACCTCGACCTCTTCCGCGACCTCTTGAACTCTCATTCGTCTCTGAGTTCGAAAATAGTAAGTTCCCTTGAATTTCGGTATGAGGTTCCTCTTCAAGTATACGTTCTTCATAAGCTTTGAGTCTCCCTACTATGTCTTCAAAACCAGTCGTGTTTAGATCTAGTACTTGTTCAAGGGAAGCTATGATTTGAATATACTTGTTCCGGGGTAAGCTGTTCAAGAACTTTTTTACTAGCTTTGGCTCTTCGAGTTCTTGACCTAGAGATGCGGATTTAGAGGCCAATTCGGATATCTTTCCCGCGAAGGTATCCATTGATTCTGAGTCTTTCATCTTCAATCTTTCAAACTCAGACATCAAAGTCTGTAATCGTGCTTCCTTAACTCGATCTGCCCCAAGGTGTCTCGCCTTGATTGCTTCCCAAATCTTTTTCGGAGAATCTTGATCACCAACTTGTAATATAAGACTCTCGGGTATTGACTGGAACAAGAGAGCTGTAGCAATGTCGTTCTTCTTGTCCTCCTTTGATCCAGGCTCAATTGTCTCCCAAACTTTGTGAACACGCAGGGTCACCTTCATTCTCATGGACCATACGGTATAATTCGATGTGGTGAGCATTGGACAGAGTACAGCGGATGGTATGTGATCCTTTGTCTTCGTCGTGATTTTAGCATCTCCCATGGCTCGGGTATGCTGACGGCGCCAAGGATCTCTTCCTTGAGCTCCGATACCAAATAAAGTTGTTTAAAGAATAACTCTCTTTATTTAGGTTTAGAAAATTGCTTAAAACTAAAACCTTTTTCTCTATGTCTTGATCACAACTCAATCAAGACATATATATAGTGATAGCACAACTTTGCTATTGCTATTTCTATTCCTATTTCTATTCCTATTAGTAATAGAAAACTTCCTTATTTCTATTTTTAAAGAACTAGACAATTTCCATTTTAAATCCTTTGTATCTTTGAAGATTTCTTGGACTGCAAGCTATTGAAGTTTATCCAACATTTTCACCCACCGAACCGTTTTGCCTTGATTGACGGAACCAATTTGCTTCGTATTGCCGAGGCATTTTGCTTCATATGGTGGAGGTATTTTGCTTCTTATGGCCAATGCATTTTGTTTCGTATGGCCAAGGCGTTTTGCTTCGTACGGCCGAAGCGTTTTTCTTCGTACGGCTGAGGTGTTTTGCTTTGTATGGTCGATGCGTTTTGTTTTGTATGGCCGAGCCATTTCACTTCTTCTGGCCAAGCCATTTAAATTTGTTAGGGATTTTTTTGACAAGGCTACCAAGGTCAACTGGCATTAGAAGGATTGCAACCGAACCGTTTTCTTCAAAAGGTAATCATAATTGCCTCGAGAATTGCAAACATTTTGTCGGTTCTGGAGGGTACGTGCCGTCACATGCTCCTTGGATGTCTATATATACAGATAACTTAGTTTCTCTCCATATCTTTATTTTTTCAAAAGTTTCCAACGGTAGCTCTCTTCTCTTTTCTCTAGTTTTTCTATTTAAGTTTTGGTTAGGCTTCTTGCTTTTACGCTCTTCCGCAATGTCCCCCTTGAATATTTAAATCCATCTTTAAGAAGACTGCGGTGAAGCTTTGAATTTTATGATCGGTCTTCAACTATCTCCGGCGAGGTAGCTCCATCTCTGATCAGTATTCATTTATCTTCGATATTTTTTCTTTTGTTAAATCTCCAAACTCTTGGCGAACCAAAGATTTGTGTAATTACATCTCCTGGTGAGCTGAGCGATTCGATCGGCTCGGCCACTTCTCCTACACATCTTGGGCGCAAGGTGGTTTTGTTTCTAGAAAGTGACGAGATGAACGAATGTTCAGAGGGGAATCATTCTCTTGTTGACGAGCTATTTGTTGATTCGCTTCGTTTGAAGGCAGAGAAAGACGAGGCAGGAGACTTCTCGATTGATCTTGACGAGGCGAGGTGTTACTGGGAGCGATTAATAGGAAGTCAAAGGAGCTGGGCCTTCCACGAGTCGACATGGTCCGAGGAGAAAAAAGAAGCGCACCTGATCCACGAGGTTCCTTGCTTTCCAACGAGGCGTCCTTACACATAAAAAGCGTGAGAGCCAGCTTCTCCATCTGCGGATAGCGAGATTAGGCTTCCGTCAACTTCTGGCTGACGTAAAATATGAGCTTAAGCTCACTTTGTCACTCTCTGATGAGAACTCAGCTCACTCTCTAACGAGGCTCTCCTTTTATGGGTTTTGCGAGTTTTGCGGGTTTGCCAATTGTTTCTTCAGATGGTGGAATGCAACTTTGCATTTGTATGTCTATTCGAAATTCTTTTTCCCCTCAACGTATTGTCAAAAGGGAGGAAGTTTTCTGACGACCGAGATATAAACTGGCTTAACGCTGCGATGCGCCTCATAACGCTGCGATGCGCCTAATGAGTGTTCAAATGAAGCTCAGACACGTGAACGTATTTTTGAATATGTCAATGGATGCATTGAGGATATTGTGGAAGAGAATGTTGTTTAAGAGGTAACAAATAATGCCACTAACAATATGGCTGCAGCTTACTATGTTGAAAGAGACCAAACCTAGTATCTTTTGGCAATGATGTGCCACTTACTCCATCAATTTGACTTGAAAGCCTTTCAATACTTTCAAAGTTCAAAATCAAAATTCGTATGGCAAAAATATTAACAATTTTCATATTGGCTTATCATAAGACATTGATGAAACCATTCACAAAAGACAGAAACATCGTCAGACCGAGAGTTACTAGATTTGCATCATCATTTCTTACTTTTCAAAGCCTCTTAGGGAATAAAGATAATCTAATATAAACAAAATTCTAGCAATGAATAGAGAAAATGCAAATGGTCGAAACATTAAAACGGATTAATGGCATTTGCCACCGTGATGAGTTTTTGGTTTTGGAATTGAGTGATAATGTGTTTGAAATATTTTGGAGTACTGGTAAAAGTGCTTCGACTTGTTGATGGAGATGTAAAGCCTAAAATGGGATTTTTGCATGGAGAGTTGATAGAGGCAAGGAAAGAGATAAGTGTTAGACTGAAACATATGAAGAAAAATATTCAGCCGATAATGGAGATCATTGATGAAAGGATTATGGTCGACTTGACAATCTTTTGCATTTGAAGGGTTATTTTTTAAACCCTTATTAATTCTACAAAGATTCAAGCAAATCAACATATAGTAACATAAATAATGCTCTTTTTAAATGTTTAGAAGGTTTTTTCTCTAATAATCTTACCATACAATGTCACGTCATCAATTCTGAAATAACGCTTCACCAAAAAAAAAAAATGAAGGTTAATTTTGAAAAACCATGGGCCATCTTAGATCGCAAGAAGGAAGATTATGATCTATGTACTTTTTTCACTTATTTAAAACATTGTTATTCACTTTCTTATTGTTTATGTTTATTGGAATTTTTTAGTTTTAAATCTTCAGAATTATTTTATTGATCTACGTTGATTTATATTTCAGGATTATTGGTGGAAAACATACAAAAATGAGGTCCTAATCTAGCAAAATGGCTAGAAGAATTTTTAATTTGACAACAAATTCATCTGGATGTGACAGAAATTGGAGTACATCTGAGGGCATTAAAATATTCTATATTCTATAGATTCTCTTTTCGTATACACATAGTTCATATAATCTACACTTGTGAATTATTTATATGTAGGTACATACAATGAAGTGGAACCGATTTGACGTTAGTGGAATGAAAAATCTTGTGTATGTTCAATTCAATGAAAAACTGATGAGCCAAAAGAAGTACAAAAGAAAAAGATATTGACATTTAGCTTGCAAATCATGCTACCAATGTTCAATCATGGACTGATGATGAGATTTTAGATGATGGAGGAGACTTTGGATTTCGACTACAATGTGATATTGGTGAAGGCGGTATCACTAAAAGAAACATATTATATGGATAAAGTTAGAGAGTTACATGAAGAATTCATATATGATGATGACCAATTTTTAACATTGATTTTGAGTCCGACGCTTATTTGGCAACCGATAGTTTTTTTATTTGAATTTTGAACTTTCTTTTTTTTCTATTTGAAGTTTTGATTCTCGTGATTTCATATCAATTTACATTTTCTTTTCAAAATTTGATTGATAACTGTAATATATAACATATTTATTTTGCTATATAGTTTATTATTTACATTTTCATATGACACATGATTTTTATATTTATTATAACTGTTATTATAATATTTTTTCTTAAAATATAACCACCACTACTCTGTGTATACATTATTATATACGTTTAGGCGTTATACAGTGGTCAACCGTCCGGCTAGCGCGTATTGTATTTTAGAACACATGTAATGATGAAGGCCAACATGTCAATACATGGGAAATTCAAACTAGTGGATAATTAACAAATCTCTCAGCATCCAAAGTCATTGCTTATTTTCTGTGTTCAAAGTATGAAAACAAAATTGTTGGTCCATGTGTAAAGGGTTTACCCAAAACCATCCTTAGTGAGCATAGGATCGTAGCTTCATATTGGAAATATTGGAACGATAGAGATATGGCTATAGACTCCGGACACAGAACAGAGAAGAGTTCGTATAAGGTATTACCTCTTTACCTCCATACCGTTAAGTATGCTAATTCTGGATCTTTTTGTCATTTCCAAGCCAAAGTAGATGGGAATGGGAATGGATCTTTTGTCATTTAAGTTTGATTTCATGGAATTATTGATGAAGTCATTTGATGAAGGTTCTCGTCATAGATGGAAATCACATGTTTGAGAAATACAACGGGTGTTTGCTGATGACAAGTGGAAATATACAAATTATCACATATTTCTTATAGTGTTTGTGTGGAGAATAAGAGTCCTCAGCGAACTCCGATTAACTTGATCTGACCAATCTTTAACCAACAAAGAATAACAGAGAATACACGCACAATTTTATCCGGTGTTCACCTCCTTTCTCAGACCGAGAAAGAGCTGACGGTGTCAGCAATCCACTAAACCGGCGAGGATGGTCGCCAAAAGATAACAACAGCCTTAACACCTTCTACCTCTCAAATCACTCTCTCGCTTTACAAAATCCGAAAGCTAAAACCCAAAACAATTGACAGAGGAAGAAAACGACGCAGCTTTATACTTTAGCTGCAACTGTACTAAACGCGTGATAACGTGTGACTTCTAATACAAAGACAGATGTCGAACAATTAGTGGACCTTGAGACATTCTGTATCAAACAGAGTATCTCTTCAACGCTTCATGCAATCTTCGGCTTGCGTTGATCTTCTTCTCTTGAAGCTTTCAGCTTCTCCTTCCTTATGAGCTTATGGACCAGCTCATACGATCTTGGCTATAAACCTTCAAATCTCCACCTTAGACAAGATCGCCTCTGAATACTTGGTGAATCTTTTTTATCCAAAACCGGATACCTGCACTTCAAGACTTGAGTGCAGACCTTTTCTTTATGATTTTAATTCTTAGTTACCCGAAGCATCTGCAATGCTTCCCTCACATTGTAGACTAGTAGAACCTTTGTGAATATATCTGCTGGATTATAAGTCGTTACTATCTTGAGCACTCTTACTTCACCATCTAATGAAATGGTATTTCACGGCGACGTGATTTGTTCTTTTGTGGTGGACTGCGTTTTTAGACAGGGCAATAGCGCTTTGTGAGTCGCAGTACATCTCCACCGAATCTTCTGCAAATCTTCTCAGCCGTATTCCTTTTCTTACTGCTTCGGACAGAGCTATATATTCCGCCTCTGTTGTCGACAGGGCTACCATTTTCTGCAGAGAAGATCTCCAGCTCACCGTATTTTCTCCTGCAGTGAAAACTATTCTTGAAGTTAACCTTCGATTATCTTCATCTCCTGCATAGTTCGAGTCACAGTAACCTCTTATCACAAAGTAACCCTTTTTCCTAAAGCTCAGCTTTGTTTCTAAGCTTCCCTTTATGTATCGCAAAACCCATTTTACTGCTGGCCAATGCTCTTTAACCGGATTGCTCATGAATCTGCTGATTACACCTACTGGATATGCTAAGTCTGGTCTTGTACCTACCATCGAGTACATGATTTTTCCAACCGCACTTTGATAATGGATGTTAATAATGTCTTCTGATTGTTCTTTCAATTGTTGTTATGTTGCCATGTTCAGCTTGAAGTGAGCTCCTATGGGTGTTGTTACTGGTTTTGCCTGATCCATGTCAAAATTGGCTAACACTCTCGATAGGTAACTTTCTTGCGATATCCACAATCCTCCCATTACTCTGTCTCTGACAATCTCCATTCCTAGAATCTTTTTAGCATCACCGAGTTCTTTCATTTCAAACTCAGTACTCAGAAGAATTTTGAGCTTTTGTACCTGGTCTTTGTTTACTGATGCTATGAGAATGTTGTCAATGTATAGTAAGAGGTAGAGATGGAGCCATCTTCAAACTTTTTCAGGTACACACAGAAGTCGTATTGGCTCCTGTCATATCCGTGTTTCTTCATAAAGTCATCAAAACGTTTATTCCACTCTCGAGGCGATTGCTTGAGTCCGTACAGTGATCTCTTTAGCAAGCAGACATGGTTTGGATGATCTTTGTCTACGAAACCTTCGTGTTGCTCCATTATGATTCGCTCTTCCAAATGCCCATGCAGAAAGGCGGTTTTTACATCAAGCTATTGGAGCTCCATATCGTAATGTACTACAACTGATAGCAAATATCTGATTGAGATGTGTTTCACTACAGGGGCAAACATTTCCTTGTAGTCTATTCCTTCTTTCTGAGAGAATCCCTTAGCTACAAGTCTAGCTTTAAATATGGGAGCTTCAACTCCAGCTATTCCCGTCTTTCTCTTGAACACCCACTTACATCCGATAGTTTTCTGGTCTTTGGGTCGAGGTATCAAGTTCCAAGTGTGATTCTTCTTCAATGAAACCATCTCATCACTTGCTGCCTCTGTCCATTTGTCGCTATCTGCGTCTGTCATTGCTTCATGGTAGCTTGATGGCTCTGGTCCTGCATCTTCTGACATTTCACACACAAGGCCTGCAAACAGAACCTCTTCATAATCATCGCAGTCATAATCATCAAATCTTTTAGGAGGATTGATTTGCCTTCTAGGACTGTCTCTGGCTAGTTGGTAGTCATCGAGATTCTGATTTTCTGTTCTCACTGTGCTATCTGGTTCTGTGTCTAGGTCTGCATCTTGTGATGACTCTGTCTCAGTATCTCCACCTCGAGAATCTGCTTCCTTTTATGCTGATCTTCCAGACACTTCAAAGTTTATTACTTCTGTATCATTGTCGAGGTTTCTTGATGAGTTTAAGTCTTTGAAAACTCTGTCCTCTTGACACACAATGTTCCTACTTATGACACACTTTTGATCTTCAATCAGCCACACTTTAAATCCTTTTACACCGTCTGGATACCATGTGAAGATACCTTGTTTTGCTCTGGTATGTAATTTCCCATCATCTGAATGAACATATGCTAGACATCCAAATCTTCTAAAGTGTGACAAGTCAGGGGTTGATAAAGTCCATAGTTCTTCAGGAATACTCCTTCTCTTACTGCTTTGGATAGAGCTATATATTCCGTCTCCGTTGTCGACAGGGCTACCATTTTCTGCAGAGAAGATCTCCAACTCACCGTATTTCCTCCTGCGCTGAAAACTATTCTTGAAGTTGACATTCGATTATCTTCATCTCCTGCATAGTCTGAGTCACAGTAACCTCTTATCACAAATTCACCCTTTTTCCTAAAGCTCAGCTTTGTTTCTAAGCTTCCCTTTATGTATCGCAAAACCCATTTTACTGCCGACCTACGCTTTAATCGGATTGCTCATATTACCAAGCTTTTTGTAAGATTTTGTAGTAACTTCCACTATAGTTATTGGTAGTCATTATTTTTCACTTTGATAAAACGTAGTGCACTTGTCGTGAATTCGAGATATCCTTACAATATACTATGGCAGCAGCAAAATACCGAAAGCTAACATACTATTCTTTTGTTGACAACATTCATCGGCAAACCACATGGATAGGGACATTAAAAAGGGTTATATTACACATACCAGATCCGGACGAGATATATGCGCATGCTGATGTTAGATCCATATAAATTATGTTTCATGTGACAAAGCAACCCCCTGGGAGGGCCCTAAAGAAAAGCAAACAATTTGCTAGAGAGTTTCTGGCAGGTATGCCACCTAAATTTCACCTTTTTATCGATTCTCATGTAAGACAACTAAATGCACCCCAAGGTGCTGCTGAGGCACTGATAGACCTTCTCGAGCACATGATAGGCAATTAAAAGAAAAAGCTAGCCCGATTGATTAACCGAGATTGGAATCAATGCCTACTCAAATTAAATTCAAGTAGTGCACAAACTTCCAAAAAAAATTGCACTTGAATAATAGTTGACGTGTTGGATATGGAACCAAGTGAGGTTACTAACACTCACGGTTCGATGGTCGATCAAGTCGGACTATCAAAAGGTGTGAAAGCTCAATGGTATACCGATGAAGCCTTTGCCAACCTCGCATATGACGCACCAAGACGTTACTTTAGACCGGTTTTCAAGATATGACCCATCAACCAATTGTTACGAAGACAAAAGAGAAAAAATCTCGAAGTTTCGAAAAGTTCATAAAATTCCAAGATAAGAGTTATGCCGAAAAAAATGGCAAAAACAAAACAAATATAGCAAAGTTCGAGAGGTAAAACATTTAAGATTAAAGAGAATTAAAGAGAAATAAATGTCGCGGCCAAATCATCAATGAACCACTTCGTTGGACTTTTGGCTTTCCTCGGCCGTTATTGGTTGGGCGTCCTAATTGGGTTTTTCGGCGACCAAAATAGTACAAAGCTTTGGTTTAGCCGATCCGTTTTAAGTGAAATCAATTTCATGAACCAAGATAAGTGTGACAGCTTCTTGAAGGCTTTTACCACGGGATCTGGTCACTGGCCACGTGAAAACGTCATTAAGTCACAGTCGTCGGTTCTGTCCAAGGGTAAGATTGCCCGGTCAACTTCCAATCTAGCCCGAGCCATGGGTAATCCTCTCGATCATTTGATTTATAAGACCCACTTGGTCGATAAATAACTAGGGTCCAGTCGCTAGAATGATCTCTGGGTCGTGGCTTCCAAATTTCCACTTTTTCAGATCGTACCAGGTCGGGAGAGGTATAGGCAAAATGGATATCTTCGAATTCGTCCCATTCCACAGCAATTCTGACTCGATCGTTCTTCTTATCTTGCCCCCTTGGTCGAATAATCCGTTGTCCAACCTTCATTGGGTCGAGTGGGTCGTTCTCCTCAGGTTTGTGGTCTACCCGTGGGTCGAGCGATCCGGTACCATGGTCCATGATTGTATAATCCCCTCCCCGTTTAAAAGGATTTGCCCTCAAATCCGCTTCATATGTAAGAAAATGAATTTAATCAGCGACATTAAAACTGGAGCTTACTAGGTACTTTATTTGGAGATCAACTTGATATACGTTGTCGTTTATATTTCTGGTGATAGTAAATGGGTCATCTACTCCAGGCATGATTTTTGATATCCTCTCGGCTATAAACCGGTCTTTCCTTAGGTAGATCCAAACAAGATCTCCTTCCTCAAAGGTTTGCTCACGATGGTGCTTGATGGCTTGATCCGCATAACGTTTGGTCCTTTCCACAATATTTTGCCTCGCCTTTTCATGGATCTTCTTAACCTGTCTAGCATTTTTTTCACCATCTGGACTAGCTTTTTCACTCAAAGGTAAAGAAATTAAATCAATGGGAGACAATGGGTTAAACCCATAGACAATTTCAAAAGATGAGAAATTAATAGCCGAATGCATCGCATGATTGTAAGCAAACTGAACATGTGGTAAGCAATATTCTCAAGTTCTCAAAGTTTTGCTAACAATGGTCCTAAGCAAGGCAGATAAGGTACTATTAACAAGTTCAGTTCGATCATCCATTTGTGGGTTACAAGTAGTTGAAAACAATAATTTAGTGTCTAACTTAGCCCACAAAGTTTTCCAAAAATAGCTCAAAAGTTTGGTGTCCCTATCAGAAATAATCGACTTAGGCATGTCCCGCAAACGTACGATTTCTCTAAAGAATAACTCAACAATATGCACAGCATCATCGGTGGTATGGCAAAGATTGTGCCTTAGCATCGTTTCCAAGTCTCACACCGAGTACAAACTTTGACAATATCCTTCTTCAAATTTGGCCAATAAGAATGTTACATGACCTTGAGCTTCTTGTCAATCCCAAAATGGTCCATAGGTCCTCCTCCATGTGCTTTCCTAACAAGCAAATTTTCTCAAAAAAACAATTAGGAATACACAGCCGGTTAGAGTAAAATAATAACCCGTCATTCCTAAAAAAATTTCGAAAGAAAAATTTGGAATAAGAAAGGTACGATTCCTTAAAGTCTATGTCCGAGGCATACAACTCCTAATTTTCTCAAATCCTAAGACTTTAGCATCCATAGTAGTGATCAATGCATACCATCTAGATAAAGCATCAGCAACAACAATTTTCTTACCTTGCTTGTATTTAATGACATAGGAATTCGAAAAACTCTACCCATCTAGCATGGCGTTTGTTGAGCTTTTGCTGCCCCTTTAGATGCTTGAGCGTCTCGTGGTCAGTGTGTTCCACAAAATCCTTTGGCCATAGGTAGTTTTGCCATGTTTGCAAAGCTCTCACCAACGCGTATAACTCCTTTTCGTAAGTTGCGTAGTTGAGAATTGCGCCTCCAAGTTTCTTACTAAAATAGGCAATTGGTCGACCTTTCTGCATTAAGACAACATCAATTCCAACTCCTGAGGCATCACATTCTATCTCAAAAGTTGTAAGGAGATTTGATAAAACAAGAAAATGAGCGTTAGTAAGCTTAGCATTTAGCGTTTGGAATGCTTCCTCTTGAGCTTGCTCCCACTTAAATCTCATGTTCTTCTTGATAACCTCGGTGAGTGAGACTGCTAAGGTGCTAAAGTCTTTAACAAAGCAGCAGTATAAGCCAACTAGTCCATGAAAGCTCCAGACTTCTCCAACGGTCTTAGGAGTCGGCCAGATCCCGGATTGGCTTAACCTTCTCTTCATCGACCCTCACGCGGTCAACACCTCTAACAATGCCAAGAAACATGAGATTATCTTCCAAAAAGTGCATTTCTCATAGTTATCATAAAGCTGTTCCTTCCTAAGTACTTGTAAAACTGATTTCAAGTGAAACAAGTGATCTTGGTAGTTTTTGCTATAAACGAAAATGTCATCAAATTAAACAACTACAAAGCTGCCAATAAATGATATAAACACATGATTCATCAACCTTATAAACGTACTAAGCGCAGTTGTTAGCCCAAATGGCATAACCAACCGTTCATACAATCCTAGCTTAGTTTTAAAGGCCGTTTTCCATTCATCGCCCTCATTCACCCTAATTTGATGATAAGGACTCTTTAAATCAATTTTTGAGAAAACACTTGAACCATGCAACTCATGAAGCATATCATCAGGTCTAGGAATAAGGTGTCGATATTGTTGATGGCTCGGCAATCAACGCACATTCGCCAACTTCCGTCTTCTTTTTTGGACCAAGAGAACTGGTATGGCATAATGACTCATATAATGCATTCTTGTCAAATTGCAAAGTCGTCCAAGAAGTATATGGCTAGCATCCATGGGTAGGACATCACACAAAATGCTGTCCTCATACCGCCCAATGGTAAGTGACCCCTCAACTTGCTCTTGTATTTGCGTCTCTCCTTCTTCATTTAGCCATTTAAGCTTGTAAGGTTTCAAATGCTTCTTCTTTGTCAAACCTATATTTCTGACAAGACTCTCACTAGCAACGGTAGTATAAATATCACCATCAATTATTAAGCTACATACATTTTCTTAGGTAAGGCATCGCATGTGGAAGAGGTTCTCTCATTGCGCCTTCTCTTCAATTGTGCTTTGAACATTGAGAGTTTGTCGGATCACAAGTAACCTTCCTTCAGCTGGATAGTCCACAGTCTCTTCCTCATCTAACTATTCATCAAAAATTGGACATGTGTCATCCTTCTCTTCTTCTGACTCCATATCGCCGTTTTCAGTAAGATCATCACTCGGTTGTTGGGGATTTACTAGCATAATGGCCTAACCCACGACACTTGAAACATGTGATGTCTCTAGCACATCATTGGGCTGTTTCCTGCTTAGGTTTATCAATAACAACCGGGTCAGCTTTAAGATCGAAATTTGTTTTGGCTGGAAACTTACCTTTGTCTTTGTAGCTTGGTTTAGGAGGATTGGAAAAGGTTGGCCATGAATAGCTCTTACTTTTAACTTGTTGCTCAACCAAAATTACTTTGTGAAGCATCTCTTCCAAACTACCATAATCTTGTAACTCTATATGGTCTTGTATTTCACGGATTAGACCGCTAAGGAAACGCGCCACAGTAAAAATGACAAGGATGGTCGAGTCTTGGTTTCCTTGAAGAACCAGCAAGAATGGTATGGCCGGGGTCTTGAGCAGCAAGCAAGTGTCTTCTTGGGAGTTCTTGGTGTTCTCATTGTTGGCTTCGGTTCCTAGCTCCATTCCTAGCTCAGTGTGGTTGCGGTCTTGTTCATTTCCCATGCTAGTTGTCTTTGAAAGGTTGTGCTCGTCTTGAGGGCCGATAGGAGTCTCTCGGGTGTGATTAAGCCCTCCACTGACTTGTTAAACTCTTCTCTTGTGCTTTTTGTTTCTGACCTTGTCCTTGGTGACCGTCTCATTGTTGGAATGTTGATTGGGTCCTCATGGTTTTTAGGTAGATTCAAGTCTAGATCCTCATCACATGGTAAATCATTGATTCTACAAGAAGTCTCAAATGATAGGTTCCAGCTCCAATCCTCTCCAAAACTTTATATTGTCCACATTACTTAGCTGTTTATTTTTGTAAAGAAACGTTTTGCCACACATTGTGTTAAGAATTCTAATGATTGAACTGTAACTCCAAATTCACATGTGTTTGTTCTCATTGTTCTTCATGAATTCATGAGGTCTTATCAAGTGTTCTTCAATCTGAAACAACATAGCATATCTCTCAGCAACTTCAACTCAAATTTGTAGATGAACCTTCTTTATATCGCGACAAAGTATTGTGGATCCCTACAACAAACAAACCTAAAAAGTATTCTCTGAAGAGAATTATAGAAGAAAGTGTTGTACCGCAATTCAGCCTGCGAAAAAAATTTATACCACGATTTGGGATGTGTAGAGACAAAGCATCAAGGTAAGTTTTCAAAAACCTTTCTAAACCTTTCTGAGAGTGAAATGCTGTACTAAACTTCAACTTAATGCCAGTTAGATGAAAAATACTCTTTCCAAAATGAGCTCATAAATCCATGCAATCTTACAATCTTCTTGATGAATTTAGCAGAAAATCTGAATAACCCTTCAATAAAATCCATAAAAATCTCCTCTTAAAATATGTGAATTGGTTGTAATAACCCTATATGAAACAAAGTAGAAAATTATTGTGTTTTATTCACAAAGGACAAATTTTTATAAATCCAAAACTACATAAGAAAGTTATTATTCGATTTATAGTTTTATAGACCATTCTAAGGATACAGCGCTGTTTGTGATTCTGGGTCGATGGTTTACAAAAGATTAAATCTTTTGGTTTTTGTAGTTCTTAATTAACGTCTTCCTGTGTAAAAATGTCAAAGTAATGGGAAAAAAATTGAGTGTGCTATGTAAATTAAATCTTTAAAACCACATTAACATCTCAACAAGAATTATATCCATGCTTCTCTATTGTTTGTAAAAGTAGTGTTATGTTACAAAGATTTAGTGGTTATCATGACTTATGAGTTATGCCCTATTCTTCTGCTAGGCGGGAAACAAAAATATAAAATTACTCCTGGTTACACTTTAGTAAATCAGTGAAACAGAAACAAATCAAATAATGCAAATCCACATTCACAAGGCATTTCAAGTATGAAGTCAATAACAAAAAAAACAAAAAACAAAAATAATACAGGATCATTGGGGTTCTAGCTTTGAAGCTGGGAAATTTCCACTGTACTCAAACGACTCCTTGCCATAAGGATCACCAGATCCTTTGCTTTCTTCTTCGTACGTTCTCGAAGTCGATGCTGAATCGACGTTAGGGTTTAGCCCCGCAAGCTGCATTATGTTCTCAATCTCTTTCACAACATCACCCATCGATGGTCTATTCACTCCTTCCTCCTCCACGCATCTTAGAGCCAAGTCTACGTACTTCTCAAACCCTTTCAGATTGCTGCTGCTTGTGATGATCATCGTCGTGTCCAACAATTCTTGCAGGTCATACAAACTCCTAGACTTGTTCATCTTCGTCTTCACCTCTCTCACCACGTATTTGCCTCTCTCTATTGGAGTTTTACCCGTTAATAGCTCAAGCATCACCACACCAAACCCATACACATCACTCTTCTCGGTCAATTGATTCGTCATGTAGTACTCAGGATCCAAGTAACCCTAATTCCAGAGATGTTGTGAGTTTAAATGTATATGAGAAAGAAAGAAAAAGATAATGACTGATTCTATACTCACCATGGTTCCTTTCACTTGCGTTGTCACATGAGTTTTCTCAGGATCTCCCACAAGTTTAGAGAGGCCGAAATCAGCAACCTTTGCTGTAAGATTCTCATCAAGTAATATATTATGTGATTTTATGTCTCTGTGTATAATTGGAGGATCAGCAAGCTCATGAAGATAAGCCAGGCCCTTCCCTGAACCAAGTGCTATTCTAAGCCGTCTTGTCCAATCAAGTCTAATCCCATTCTTCCCTGCATTATTACCAAATTAGGCACCCAAGAACCACCAGAATTCCTCAAAGGAAGAGAGAGGTTTGGTATTACCTGAGAGACTGTCTCTTAAAGAGCCATTTGGAATGTACTCGTATACGAGCATTTGTTCACCTCGATCAAAGCAAAAGCCCAAGAGTCTGACAACATTCTTATGATGGACCCTTGAAAGAAGCTCAATCTCAGTTTTGAACTCCAATCCTCCTTGTAGAGATCCTTGTTGAGCTCTTTTGATTGCTATGAGTTGTCCAGAAGGAAGAGTTCCTCTGTACACCTGTTTCGCCATCATATTTTGGATCAGAGTTCCAGCTACGGCAATTTCTCAATTCAATTGATGCGATTGCAAAGACACAAACCTTGCCATAACCTCCACCTCCAACATCATTAGCCTCTGAAAAGTTGTTAGTACATTTCTTCAGCTCTTCAAACGTAAAAGCTTTTGCTCCCATTAGCTGTGGGGCATCAATTGTGCTCTTACTCGTATCCCACTTGGCTGAAACATAAAAAATAAGATATCAGCATTTCCAATTTATGGGAAGAATCTTTTGTAATAAACCTTTCCCTCTTACCAAAAGGATTATTTTGATCAGTTGCTCTGTCTGCTCTCTTTCTCTGCCTGAGAGCGTAAACTCCAGCAATAGTTAACAGCACCAGAAGAAACACAGCACCAACTACTGCTCCAATTATGATACCCATGTTTGCTGACTTGGAACCTACATCATCTGTGGCAAGAAAAGCAAAACAAATGAGTCATATCGAACCAATACATATTCACTTCGGTTGTGTGTGTTGATCATACCAGAGAACTTATTGTACTGGTCGGCTCTAAATACGTAAGGGCCATATACAGAAGGAGCCTTATAAGTCTGGTTGCTAAATGCAAAATTAACACGTGACATTTCCGTCTCATTAAAACGTTCTCTGCCTTTTGGAAAGACCACAAGATCTATAAGAAGCTGATGATCATTTCCATTCTCTCTGATGTTTCTGATGCCCGCAGAGTCCACTGGATAGCTAAACTTCTCAAAGAAATCCGCTATTGACCGCTGAAGATTTTCGAAGTTGGCAACCTCGAACAACCCTGAGAAGGAAGGAGACCTGAAATAGAATGTTCCTGTGAATGGATATGCACACTTGCACTCGGTACCCGGTACCCTGCCCTGATCACAGGGAGGACAATTTGGTGGGAGGGTAGAAAATGAGGTATCGTGCGGGATTGCTGAGCAGTAACTCGGCCCGTTCCCCAACTCTTGGCACACTGGATTATTTGCCAATCTGTTGATATGTCAACATACATAAGCAAATGATTGCTGGACAAAAAAAAACATTATGATTTCTGACCAGGATACATACATTACTTTGATGCGTGTATTAGTTACTTCTCTATAATTATCGATGTTATTGTATTGTAAATCAACAAACTGCAACTGGTTGCTAAAGCTGGTACCAAAGTCCAATGTTGAGTCTATCCGATTGCTCTTTAGGATACTGCAAATTAAAAAAGAAACAATGAAAAAAAAGCATCTCAATCAGTTCAGATATAAGTACAAAAAAATTGTGTTAATTTTCCGATTCATGTAATGTTTGACTTACACAGTCTGCAACTGAGGAGGGCTAAAAAATGAGTTTGGTATTGAACCATTAAGTTTAATCCCTTCCATCCTTCTGCATCCGAGAAGACCATTTGTTCTTAGAAAGTATAAACATGGAGATCAAGAAAAAGAGATAGAGGAATGCTCATACAATGTTGCCAGCGATCGGAATGAAGAGATCCATGACGGAATGGGTGAGGTTTCCAAAGTGTTATTGCTCACATCTCTGTTACAATACAATCACTCATCGCATTAGATTGATTAGTATTGAAGGTTTGAGAAGAGTAGAGATGGTAAATTTAGCAGCCAAAGAGGAAGAGAAATATAGAAAAACTTACAATGTGTAGAGATTTGTCAAGCTTGTTAAATTTGGAAGAGTACCTGTAAATTTATTGTTGGCCAAGTACCTGAAATACATTCAACTAGGAACCCTTTAACCTCTTTCCATTTATATCTATGCAAACACAGAACACAACTTTAGTTGTCCACTTACAGTTCTTCAAGAACTGTGAGATTATTAAGACTAATAGGGATATTGCCAGTTAAGTTATTCCTGTCAAGGCGTCTGTAATAAAGAGAAAGGCAGAGTATGAGAATAAAAAACATAGGATAAATAAAAAATTTGACAAAAAGTTTATTACTTACAACACTGTCAACGTTTTAACGAGGCTCAGGCTGCTTGGGATTGAACCCGTGAATTGGTTCCCTTCGAATAGCCTATAGATAAACCAACAAACGATGCAGTCACTTTGTTAGTTACAACTCTCAACTTGTGCAAACTCTCATCTTTCATAAGTTCCATGAAGCTTACACATGTAACAAAGTCATCTCTGAGCTGAAAAGCGTCTCTGGGATATCGCCTGAAAGCTTGTTCTTTCCAAAATGACTGCAGGAGAAAGTCAGACTAATTAGAGTACTTAACAAAAAGTGAATATATAAAAGAAAAACTGACAGATTTAGGATTGTATATACAAATGCTTAGTTTCAAGAAGCATGTCCAGTCCAGGTGAAGAAGTTCCATTAGAAACCGGAAGCGTTCCTTCGATTTGATTGTCAGCTATATCAAACCAATATAGCTTTGATAGCCGCCCAATGGAAGCTGGAATAGTTCCAGTGAATTGATTAAAATTCAGGGATCTGTATGAAGCAACACACAGATTAATACTAATGGCTCTAGAGAGGCTTTAAAGTGGCAAATGGAAAAGAGACTTTAAGCAAACAAAATCTTACAGATATCTAAGGTTTTTTAGATTTCCTATAGACTCAGGGATTTGACCACTGAAACTACATCCCACAAGAATCCTGGAAAGTAAAAAGAGTCAGATAAAAATAAGAGACAAGACAAAGGAGATATATAAATTTTATTACAGATCAAGTTATCTCGTTTCCTTACAAGTTCGTCAACTTCGTGAGTTTACCGATGTTTGGTGGAAGTGGTCCGGTCAATTGAGTATTATATGACAAATCCCTACAAACATTGGATCAAAAGATGAGAACAAAAGCAATTTCTAAGGAAGAATAGAAAAAAGAAGAAAGACATACAAGATCTCCAATTCAGACAAGGTTGCAATATCAGCAGAAAGCTTTCCTTCCACGTTAAGGTTACCTAGTGATCTGCAAAAAGCAATAACATTACATTAAAAGTCTGCTCAGAGGATTATTGGAAGAAGCAGACACAAGTCTTTACATTGAAACAACGCGGTCATTTCTACATGTGATTCCAACCCAATTGGTTCCACAAGGATCAGCGCCTTTCCAACTATTAGGAGAGTTGGTCCATTCATCCTTCAGGGCTTGTAAAGCAGAAGCTGCACCAAACTTTCAAGCTAATTCAAAGATTTTTAATTTCATTTATCTGAAAAAACAGTGATAAGAGTCTATTTGATTATACTTACCGTCCAAATCATGTGTGAATGCAGAAACGGAACATATTTGGAAGAAAAGCAAGATTAGGAGCATAAAGGCTCCAATTCTTGAACTCATCTTCAAACCAACAAAGAAACTGTTTTCTCTTCCTCTGCTTTTAATTGTATGTCAAAGAAAAAATCATGTGGTCTACACAAGTTATGACAGAGCTTTTGAATAAAAATTACAACCTCGCTTTCAAAACATGTAGACAATAATGTTTAACAAAAAGGAGAAGACTTTGAACAACTTAAGTGAAACACATATAAAAAAGAAAATGGAAAGGACTATATAAAACTCGGTCAACTTGAAACAGCCGATAATGGGATTTTGAAAAGTCCAATAAGGTAATGGGAAGGAACAAATTATGAACAATACATTAAATCAATATGAGTTGTCGTGATGCAAAACTAGTGTGGGACATCTTTATATCTACTATATTAATTACACTCATTATTGATTTTCAGAGAAAATTACAAAAATATCTCCAAACGTATGATTTGTTTGAGCGAAACATTTTCATTTATCTCAGGGAAAAAAAGAGACTTGTGGAGTTAGAGTCGTGGTCAGCGACTATGCAGTGATATAGCCTTTTTTAATAACAACATGGAATAAAGTCATGGTCGTAGAAAAAATCAGCACAAGCAATTTACCAACTTGATATAATAATATGCTAATTTGCAACAATGATGGTGCTGATGATTTGATCATATATTGACCAATACTCCTAAATTAACTATATAATAATCGAATGGGTATGCAATGCAACACATATATAAATAAATTAGATGCCCCCCACAGCTATGAGAAGATGTGTAATTGATTAGGTCTAGCTTACAAGGACTAAACCTTTGAAAGTGTTATTGTACTTTCACTTACCATAGGGGAACTAAGAGAGTACAAGTAGCAGGACAATTAAAAAAATGGTGGAGAAACGTCATGGCAGTGATGTAATGTTTGATGTATGTCCAACATAATGTTCTGTCGATCAACGTGATAGAGAATGAAAATGTTCGTGGCCACATACTCCACTCATGGCTCATGTATAGTGTTACGTCTCACAAATACTCTACGCGTTAAGTACGAGCCATGGAGTGGTGAAAGGATGATTGACTCTCTCAATCAAAGGATGAGATGTGATTGATTGTGTCAATCAGTGGAGAACACAGATTGCTTGAATCACACGAACTGTCCTAAATTCTAACATCAATTGATTAGAAATGTATTTCATAATTAGAATTTAAAGACAAGAACAAACTAAAAAAAACAACTTTTGAAGAAAATGATTTCTAATTTACTCAATTGATTGAAAGGTGAAGTTTAGAAATGACTGACTATGAGATATAAGCCTTTACGTGGTGAATTTTAACGGTCTAAAAATATCAAAAAGAGTAAATGAGATTTGTGATATATTTAGAGATGTTCTCGTCCAAATGATAAACTAACAATTATTTGATTTGTGTGATACTTAACTGTTTATGAAAATGAGATTGCGCCTTTGTATGTAGGAGACTTGAGAGGATAAGTAAGCTTCTCTATAATATTTTGTCTGACAAAATAATCATCCAAAATTTTGTAGTTTTAAGCTGTAAGAAACTGTTGTATTTTGATGAGAACCGTTTCCAAATATGGTAAATTGAGTTTGTCTTTGATCTACCTGATTATGTGGTTGCTGGTGCATGTGAAGGTGTTTGCTGACTTTCCTGAAGTGTTAAATGTCTCCCATGAATGGTTTATTGTTTTTCTTGGTCGCCAAAAGTCTAGTTTGTGTATGATTAAACATGTGAGTTTCCAAATAAAACAAGCTGAGAATCATCCAGTTTCGAAGTTGAATAACTTTTAAACCATAATAAATTTTGTTATGAATCCAATTCGCCGTGCTTCTTATGAGTTGAGGATCCAAAGATTTGTTACTTTGTACTTCATGGTTAGAGATGTCAAATCAGTCATTAATCCGCATGCGACGCCCAAGTAGGCCAACTACGGGACATAAAATTATTGGTCCAAATATTTGCACGTCTAGTAGACTTGACCCGTACGGATATTGGTTTTCGCGGGTTAACCCATCACATGTTTGCGGTTTTTTTGGGCCACACTGCCAAACATATTGTTTTTAAAATTCCAAACCTTCTGCTGCAATTAGAGGAAGTTGAAGCCTTGAAGGAAAACTCAAAACTTAAAAACCCTACATTAACCTACGCGTAAAGGCAACTCGAAAGACACAATTATGGTCCCTACTTCGGCTGAGAAAATTAGAAGACTGAGATAGAAAGTTTGAGATCTGAGAGAGTGAAGTCGTTTTGGTTTGTCTCTACACTGTGAGAGAGAGTTTAAGAAATGAAAACAAAGGGTTTGAGAGACCAAAGTCATTTGGAATTGTGAGTTGTGATCATCACACTAAGATTTGCTCCTAAGTACTGACCCTTGAGACGTGTTCACTTATCATTGTTACTAATGGACACGGTAAGTTTAAAATTTGTTTTCATTCATCTTGAACCAATACACTAAGACAATTACATGAGGTTTGATTTGCTGACTTATGATCTTCAACAGAACTCTGTAGATTTTACGAATTTGCTGCTGATCGACTCTGAGTCTCAAAGACTGATTGAATCTCTAAACGTCGAAGAAGAAGGAATGAGTTCTGATGGATCTCAGTCGTTGCAAGGTCGTAAAAGATGCTCATTTAAGTTGAAGAGGATGAACTTGATTCTGAGGTAAAGATCACCAACCAAGAAAAAGAAATCAGTTTGTCCAGGGAGTGTGTCAAGTTACTGAAAATGGCAGAGCATTTCAGGCAAGTAAGATGAAGAAAACTCTATTTCAAGCTACACTAGATAGTGGAACAAGAAATTCATCTCAAATAAATAAGAAGAAGAAACTGGTTGATGCTGAAACAAAGATTGAATTTGCAACAAGGAAGAAAAACGTGTTTCACTCTAACTCAAGTCAGCAGAGTAAGAAGAAGAAGGTGTCTCATGATGAGTCGAGTAAACGGAGTAAGAAGAAGAAAGAAGATGTTATGCTTGAAGATGAATCAGATGAAGATGAGAAAGGGAAGCCATCAACTCAAGAACAGAAGAAGGAGAGTAGGCAATGGTCAGATGTGTGGAACGATTTTGTAGTTGTTACAAAGAAAGATAGGCAGAAAAAACAGTATGCAAGCATTGCAAAGCAGAATATACATATGATTCACACACATAGTACTAATGCTTTGAGAAAATATCGTGATAAGTGCAGTTTTATTCCAAAATACGAAATTTTTGGAACCTTCTGGTCACGGCATAAGCTAAACTACAAGCACATAAGTATGATCATGGTATTTTCCGTTAGATGGTAGCTAATTCTATTATTCAGCATTATCTTAATTCCATTCACTTATTTTGAGTACGAAAAGAGTTAGAGCAGTTTGGAAATATTTGAATGCTGATGTTAGGTTCGTTAGCCGAAACACAACGGCTGCAGATATCTACCGGTTCAATGAGAATGAGACAGCTAACTTCAAGGAGTTAAATAGTCTTCATGGACACATTTTCTTTACATCCGATTTGTAGACAGAAATCACATATGAGGGATATATGTGTGTCACAGGTCATTAAATTGATCTCAATTGGAAGCTGAAAACCAAAATCTTACAAAGTCACATAAAACATATCAAGAATGTGTAGCTGATGGAGGACAAAAAAGGAGTTTTAGAAACGATGAAGTAAGTGATTTCTCTTAGTTATTCCTTGTTTATAGACAAATAGTTGCTATGATCAGTGAGTAACTTGACCACTCTTTCTTCAATTTGTTTTCAGGATTTTTTTTTCACAAGAAAAATGTTGCTTCTAGTGGGAGAAGACTTCTTTGCAAGCGTATCTTGAAGAACTTCCATTGGACGTTAAGAATTTTTAGAGTTTGGACATTCTAAAGTATTGGAAATATATCTGGTGAGTTATCTTCAATGGCTTGCGACGTGCTTAGTATTCCTATCACAACAGCAGCATTATAATCCTCTTTTAGCATTGGATCCCACATTCTCAACAAGTACATATCCTGATTACTTCCCAAAAACATGCAAACCTTGATATGTAGTTGCAATTGGTTAAGAAGATTTGAAGCATATGATAATGTAAACATATCAATATCAAAACTTTTACATTAATTTAATTATGGTTTAATAGGTTTTACTTATTCACATTTATAGAAGACGACTCAAATGGTGAAGATGAGACATTTCCACCTTTCGAATACATTGTCAATGATGAAGATGATGATCAAGAGGAAGGTTGATAAAGAATCAATGTCTCTAAGTTGCTTATGTTGCTTTTATTGGTCTTTGTGGCTTGGTTTTAACTCTTGGAGAATTTTTCTTGCATTTTTTTGTTTTTGTTGCTTTTGTGATTGACTTTTTAGAGTTTAGTTTTGACTAATTTTTTTTGGAATTGTTATCGATTAAGTATTTGAGTTTCTTTCGTTTACATTGTATATCAGTACACAAATGTCATGACACAAAGGTCCAAACTACTTCTTAAAGTTTCTATGGAGTTGTAATATTTACAGATCATGACACAAAGTTCATATAAAATTTGACAAAATCTCCTTCTAAGAGAAGCATAATTAAAAAGAGAGTGAACTACATTATATACAAGCTGTATCCTTCTGATCACGTTATTTCAAATACGATCCGCGGGCCGACCGCCAAACCGCATATATATTACGGGACGGATTGGACATCTCATTTTGGACCGCTGCCTGCAACGGGCTAGACCGCACTGTCCAAATAAAAAATAGACCCGGACCAGGTCGGGCCATTTGGATGCAGGCAGCCCCATTTGACATTTCTACTCGTGGTTTGATTGGAATGCTTCAATTAGTGATCGTGTGTCTCCATCTGGCTTATTGGTAGTCTATTGGAATGAATTTTTAATATCTTTTTAATGAGGAATCCTTCTTGGATTATTTTTCTTCTTGGTGTGGTCTAGATGATCTGAGTGTATACTCCAAGTGGTTGCTGAATTGGAATGGTTGGTCTTGGTTCCTTTTGGGGTGAACAAGGCTTGCATATCTCCTTAGCTCTCCTCGGTTCCGTGATCTTCTCTCCATGTCTCCTGATTCCTTTCTCCTTGGCGATGATGTAAGATTAGGAATCAGTCCACAAATCTTATTAACAAACAGTAATCAAAGGATGTCATTTTTAGCGGAAATGGTGACGGTGCAGAGATGGAGTGTTGAAAGGGTAATTTACTATCTCAATCAAGTATGATGCGATTGAGTCTCTCAATCAGTGGAGAACAAAGACTTCTTTGAATAACACAAACAATCTGAAACTATAGAATAAGAAAATTAGAAACATATCTCACGCTTAGAGTCTAAAGATAAGAACAAACTAAAAAAAACTTTTAAAAGAAAATAATTTCTGATTTACTTAATTGATTGAAATGTAATTTATAAAAATGACTGACTATGAGCTTATATAGTCTCTTACATGGTGAATAAAAGTCTAAAAATATCAAATGAGCTTTGTGATAGTTTCAGAGATGATATCGCCTAAGTGATAAAGTAGCCATTAGCTTGATATTTGTGATACTCAAATGTTTATGAAAATGAGATGGCGCCTTTGTATCTAGATGGCTTGATGAGATAAGTGAGCTTCCCTGGAACAATTTTCCAACAAAATAATCATTCTAAACGCTGTAAACTTCAGCTGGAAGGAGCCTTTTTGACAAAAATCAGTTCCAAATATGGTAAGTTGAGTTTTTCTTTGATCAGCCTGATCATGTGGGCATGTGAAACAGTTTTCTGATTTTCCTAATGTGTTAAATATCTCCCCATAATGGTTTAGTGGTCTCTTCTAGGTTAGTGATGTGTTGCGTTCTTGACGCGTATTAACAGTTGTTTTTGATTCTTTATCGAGTCTTTTTGGTTGTTTTTGATTCTTTATCGAGTCTTTTTGGTTGTTTTTGATTCTTTATCGAGTCTTTTTGGTTGTTTTTGATTCTTTATCGAGTCTTTTTGGTTGTTTTTGAGTCATTTCAGATTACTGATGAGGCTGTGGACAAGGATTGGAGCTGCTGGAGACATTTGAGCGAAAAGGAGAAGAAGCCAAGCAAAAGGAGTTCAAAGCATCGATTTAGTACATGGACGACTCTGGAGCACCTGCTCCACTCCTGGAGCACCCGCTCCTGTATCTTAGGAAAAAGATGCCGATTACCTTTAATAAAAGGGTGCAAAATCCTAATCAGTTTTTAAGTTTAGTTTTCGATTTTCTTCTTCTTCTAGCGAGAGAGAGACGGCGACTCTTG